>SNQJ01S0107771.1:9810-23585 GCA_010110895.2 Picea sitchensis | reverse complement strand
ATTACAATAACCGACATGATCAATCCACAATGGGGATTGATCCTATGAATAATATATCAATAATAATAAGAATACTCTTTGCAGTTACAATATTTCAACATGTTGTAGCTTGGTTTGTGCTTGGAGATACTGTAAGGGCTGGTGAGTTGTATGTATGATTGTTTCCTTCGATAACAAGAAGTGCTTCCATTTATTTACACTTTGAACTAATGCATACAAATAGTTATCATATGTAGGATAGTTAACAACAACATGGTTAAAAGTTTCAGAGTGGTAACATATAGGCTTACGATATTGCATCAATACTGCACCGATGGCGTATCCGTTGACATCTGTCTCGATCTAGAAAGAATGTTGGAGATTCGACAATGCTAATACTGGTGCGGTTCTAATATTTTCATTCAAAGTGTCGAAGGCCTTTTGTTGCTTTCATCCTCACTGAAAATTGCTCTTCACATTGGTTAAGGCATGTAAAGGAGATGGAATAAATGAGAAGTTTGAAATGAATCTCCTCTAGTACTAGACTGCACCCAAGAAGCTTCACATTTCAGTTACTTTTTGGGGCTCAAGCCAATTTACAGTTACATCAATTTTGGAAGGATCAATTTTCAATTGTCCTCCTCCTACAATATGACCTAAGTACACTAGTGCAGTCTTTCCAAATTCACATTTGGACAATTTTACATACAAATTTTCCATTTGCAAAGTATCCAATACTTTCTTTACATACCTTACATGTTCATCCCAAGTACACTAAATATAAGAATGTAGTCTAGTTATACAATTACAAAATCATCTAGAAATGGCCTGAATACATCATTCATCACACACATGAAGGTTTCTGGAGAATTACAAATCCCAAACGACATAACTAACCACTCAAACAATCCATGTTTGGTTTTAAAAATGAGACATAGTACACATATTTTCCCAATGATGGGACTGACACATGTCTAAAAAAATCACTGTGAACTAGCTGTAGAATTCCTTCTTCCCTCGTTGCACCAGAGGGGAATCCTGCCCGATTCTTCTTTCCATATAGACAATGTTCACAGAAATAAAAATCTAGAGAGAAACTAGACATACCTTCAACCATACCTTTACTGTGTAGTAGTCGAACACCCTTCTCTCTGATATGCCCCAATATTTGATGCCACAGAATAACGTTTTCTCCAGAGACTGTAGGAGTTCTTTCTTCTTCAACTCCAATATAAAAAAAAATGGAACTATTACACCCATCACTAATAGTTCTTCCTTGCATCTTATACAGAGTTCCAAACCGAACTCCTTTTGGCAACACCATTGCTCCTTGAACCATCCAACAAGTTTCCTTTTCAAATATTGTTTTTACCCCTTCATCGTCCATTTTAATTACATAAATCAAATTTATGGCCAAACCTGGGATGTGCAGAACACCAGGTAGTGTTCTAATCCTTCCATCTATGAGCCTCAACTTGACTTTTCCTCATCCTATGATTTTGGTTTTCGAATGATAACATAAGAAAACATTACCTCCATCATACCTTTAATATTTTCATAACCACTCCATGTGGGGATTCATATGAAAGTATGCACCAGATTCAACCAACCATGCCTCATGATCTACATGTTATCTTGAAGAATCCAAGTACACATCCCCTCCTTCTTCCTTGGAGGTCTTTTCTTCTGTAGAATGAGATTCTTCATATCCCTTATTTTTCTCAACTTTGGATCTACACTTCTTCTTGTAGTGCCCTTATTTTCCACATCTCCAACATACCCTTACAAACATTTTAGGAGATTCAGATCTACCCTTAGACTTGGATCTCCCACTTGAGAAGTTAGATCTATTTCTTTCCTGGGATTGTCCTCTTGCAAATAATGCATCGGTGCTCTGTCCTTCCATATTCTTCTAACTCATCTCCTCCAACAACAAGGATGAGACCACTTCATCAAACTTCAAGGCAATTGTATTAATACCTATGGCCACAACCAAACTATCCCATGAGTCTAGTAAAGAACACAGTAAAATAATACATTTATCTTCATCTGAAATTTTAATCTCAATGGATACTAACTGAATTACCACAGTATTGAAGGTGTTCAAATGCTCTGCCACTGAGTCTCCATCTCTCATCCTCATGTTATACAACTTCTTTCTCAGGAATAGTTTATTTACTAGGGACTTAGACCGATACAAATTCCCCAAATTTTCCCATAAATCCTTGGTTGTAGCTTCCTTTGACACATTCAGTAATACTGAATCGGAGAGGCACAGTCGGATTGTTCTCTTTGCCCTCCGATCCAAATTTTTCCAGTCATCTACTGAAGTTCCTGTAGGTGCAGTACCTGGATCTACCGCGATCCACTGATATTTTTCCACTAACAAATCTTCCATCTTGAGCTTCCACGGCTAAAAAAATTTCCCATTAAACTTCTTGATCTCCATCTTCGAATTGTTTGCCATTTATTTTCACCTGAAAAATCAATACCACAAATCTCCCACTGTAAAAAGGATTATCACAGCCTCGAGCCAAACCCTTGACCACAAAGGTGTCCCCCTGAAGCCAACAAATCTCTCATACCAAATGTAGATTTTAACCTTGTACAATATCTACTCCAAACAGATATTCAGTAAAAAACCATAAAAGATACAATGGAAAATACACAAATTACATAGATATTTTTCCCATGGAAACCCAAACTGGGAAAACCAGTATATTCTATATTCATTCATAGTGATACATTGTTTACAATAAAATATACATATAGGATCCAGTGGCATCCAAAACCCTAACCCAATGGCCTGGATTAGTCAACAACCCTAATTCCTTAACCAAAAATATAAAACCATCGGCAAAGAAACCATGTGCTGAAAAACCACCTAAAATATGTGACATGTTTTCCAAGGCAGAAATTGTTTTCTCAGGGGAGCTTCCCCCGAACCCCCGCACAGGGGGCATTCACCCCCCACTACTACTCATGCAAAGAATATAAAACATGCCCAACAAAGTCCACTAAATATAAGAATTTAGTCTAAATATACAATTACAAAATCATCTTGAAATGGCCTGAATACATCATTCATCACACACATGAAGGTTTTTGGAGCATTACAAAGCCCAAACGACATAACTAACCACTCAAACAATCCATGTTTTTTTTTTAAGGAATTTTTCCATGCATCCTTTTCTACAACCCCGATATGATGGTATCCACTGCACAAATCCAACTTAGTGAAATAAACAACATTCTTTAATTGATCAAGTAAATCATCTATACGAGGAAGAGGGTATCGATTTTTCACCATGATTTTGTTTAAGGCTCGATAATCAACACACATTCGCCATGTGTGATCCTTCTTTGGCAACATCATGATCAAAGAACTACAAGGAGATAAACTGGGTTTTATGAATTAAGTCACTTCTAGTTGGACCTCCACCACTTCAATCCTCCACCAAAGGCAAGCTCATATAAAGGAGACAATGAGGTTCTCCATCAAAGAATGAATATCTTAGGGGTTGAATAATGTGTTCAGACTTTCAAGGATAAAGGAATGCAGAATCACTGTGAAGTGAAAATTTTCTCCAGAGTATTGTTTCTCTCAAAAGTTGAATTTTTTCTTCTCCACGGCTTGGATATGGCCCAATTTATAGCCTTCAAGTGGGACTGAAGGGTTGATTCAAAACGTTTCCAATGTATGTAAGGTCAAGGATCATGGATCTCGTGATGTAACATGGAAACCCAACACAATTTTTAATTTTGAGCACCAAACTCGATGTACACGGGTTGTAGTGGTGCAACCTACGTATACACATGATGTCTAACTAGTAGGGCACGTACATGTGGAAAAATATGATTTTTTGTCTCTGGAAGGTAGAACAAGGGACTTCGAGTATGCATATGGAAATGGAAAGTCCATCCAAGCAAGTTGCATGGGGTGAGGAAAAAATCTCTATAACATATGCCCCCTAATGTGTGAGGTCAGAGTAGTATCTACAATGGCTGAAATACATTATAGTTCCCAGAATTGGAGTAATGAAGACTCAGCTTGAAGTGCTAGTTTCTCATGAAAATACTACAATCCATAATGTTTTTGTACACATGGATGCCAATTTGAATTACATTTCATATCCATGTGGAAATATACCAAATAGTTGTTCATGGCCATGAATAGGCAATACAAAGTAGACACATGCCATAGGTTGTCATAGTCACGAACAAGGCCTAGTGGAAACCAGTCTCAAAATACATCTGAATATATATGTATACAATGGAGTACAATATGATCTCCCATGATCACTGAAGTCATATAGGTACTGACCCAATGAATGATAGAAACAACTTAGGAAATATTCTACTATAAACTTATGCTCCATGTCTTCTACATGATCCACCAAAGCTGCAAATCTAAATCATATGAATAGAGTTGAGGTCAAGCACAATGAGACTTCATTTGATTACTAGTCATTAAGGTATACCATTACCAAACACGAGACAACCTACCGATAATGAAAGTAGCTATCAAGGCACTGAGTACATTCTTACAAGTGTGAATAAAGGTGTTGAGGTCGAACACTTGAAGAATCCATCGATCAGGATACATTGATGTATTCGCAACTGTCGATGGCAGGAGAACCTTCCACTGATGATTGAAATCCTCTAGGTACTCGTAGGAAAATAGGCCTCATTTCAATAATAGATGAGATGAAGTCAATGGGAGGAGACCTGATGAAAGGAGAGCATTAAATCATATCTCATCAGTCAACACGAGGTACAAAGAAATATCTTGATGATTTGGAGGAACTCGGATGAAGAGGATTTTCATGAACCAATGACCTTGTGCGTCTTTAGCATGCACCAGATGCAAGCAATGCATGAAAATGACCCTCTGAATAGAATCCAATGAAGAAGACTGCCGACAAAGGTGAGGAAACCACCAATAAGGATAATGGAATCTAATACACTGCACGAATCCCAATGTGTGTGTTGAAACATATTTTAAAATTTTTAATCTGAAGACTAAAGTCTTCCTTTTTTGGGTTTCGGATTTTTAAGAAGCATAACCCTCACTTTAATTTCCAAAGGGCCTGTACCGAAATCGTGACAGATTTTATTCTAATAATAATAAAAAGAAAAAAATCAGACTAATAAAAAAGGGGTTTTCGGGACTCGGGGTTTATTAAGAACATAGGTTTTAATACATATTGAATCGCGAAATCTCGATCCCCGATTTCCTGAAAAGTTGAAGTAAATAATTATTAAAAGTAAATTAGTCGTATCGCTATTTCAGAAATCGAGATGCAGCGATAACATACTTCTTGTCAACTCTATCCCCAAAATACCGAAACGCAAAATCCTGACTCAAAATCTGTGTCAGTCTAAATTAATTTTGTTTTGGAGGTTATTCCTTAATCCTGATTAATTAATTCACTAATATCAAAATTTAAGGCTTAAGTTAATCATTTCGCAATTTCGGAAATTGGGATTCAACGATGACATACCTTTTGTCAACACGATCCTCGAAACCCTAAAATAATCAAAGTGGGTTGAATATTGATTAATTAATTTACTAAAACGAAATTAAGTCCTAAGTTAAACATGTTGCGATTTCGCATTTTCGGAAATCAGGATTTAGTGATAACATACCTCTCATCAACACAATCCCCGAAATCCTGAAATGTGAAATCTCGACTCTTAATCTGTGTTTAGTCTAAATTAATTTTGTTTTGGAAGCATGATTAATGACAATCAAACTTTTTAGGTTAGTTCATGTTCTGGTTTCCGATTGAATGAAATTTTCCGAATTTTGAATTCAAAAGCGCCAAAACACGGCCACTTTAATAAAGGATAACTGATGATATGTGACACTAATGTGTATCTTAGTAAATATCCATTGCATTCAATGTATTGAATTCTTGTTAGCTGCGTCAGTACCTGCATCGTTAAATGAATTAAAAGAAAATTTGAAGGTCTATGTTTCACAACATATTATGTTTCATACTATCAAGCATAAGATGCATTCAGCTGAGCTCATACACTCATTTTCTGTGACAGGTTTTCCATCTAACTAAAGTCATGGAACCAAAGAAAGCACCGAATATGAGTGAAGATACATAGGAGGGAGATATCATATCCGACACTACGCCACACGCTATCGACTCCATTAAATCTTGGACACAAATCTTTGAATTCCTGGAATATGAAATCAAGAATTCTCCTACTGATTCCAAGATTCACTTCTGGGATGTAGCTTCATAAGATCGCGGCGCGCCCTCGGCTTATGGCATACAACGACATGATCAAATGGGCCTTGGAAAAGATTGATATTCCGACGAGGAGCATTTTAAATGATCAAAGGGTCGTTGTAGGCTCATTTAGGCTAGAACATATACAAGTAATGTATAAACTCTCACCAAATCCTAAGTACACTTTTAATGCCGAGTTTTTAGCTGAATTTCAAAGGAAAGAGTGTACTGAGGCAGACCGAACTTATCCTGATTTAATTAGAGAATGGTGGGGATGTCCATCAAATTTTAGGGCCGATACCCATGGGGTTTATGCCACGACATATTTGAACGAATACATGGTCTATGTAGCCATTATGCCGTGTAGACTTTTCGGGAAAAAAGATCCCTGCCATTTTCCTGCAGAATGGGTGCCCTTTTTAGAAGAGGATTTAGAAGGATACACTTTCAACTGGAGTAAGAATTTGTCTGATAACCTAGCTCAATAATTTTCAAACTACAGAGTTGCAAAATCTAAAGGTCAACCAGTGGCCTTTTACATGTTAGCGTACATTATGGACATAGTTTGCTTTGTGACTCCTTTTCCCTTGATGAATTGGAGTTGGATCATAACTTGTTCCGAACCCATTCACGAATATCAATCTGCGCTATGGGAAGAAAATGCTAAGAATGCATTTTATGAAATTTTTCATTTCATAATAATTCCAATGCATACAATGTTTCATGGCTGTGAACCCCCTCTCATTTCTGAGACAGTCTCAGGAAATCTCAAAGAAATAGCCAACTGGTTTGTTGATGAAAAATTCTCTTATATTATGGTTTATGGATGCTCAATTCCCCCTCATGCACTTCCAAAATTCCTCCCGGACAGACTGGTATTGAGGGAGGTAGCACATCAAATAGTGAAAGGTGGTATTGGAATAGAGCTAAAATCAGCTCAAAAGAAATCCTGGCCAATCTTCCCTGTGTATGTCAGGAAATTTTCATTACTAAACCTCGACCATTCTAAAGTAGAGGCTGAAGCATTAGAAGAAATAAAACTGGTAGATATTGAGCACAGAAAGCATGACACTTATCAATTAGTAAGAAAACATTTGATGCACTGTAATTTGAAAGCTTATGAGCATGAAACATTTATCTTATGATGATATTTTCAAGGAGGTTAAAACTTATGAAGAGGTATTGAATAGGGTACTAGCCTTATCACCCAACTTGCAGACTAGTTTTATATCCTTCCAAAGTCACAGGCGAAGTTGTTTGCCAAAAATTTTGCAAGGTGAATCCACAACTCCTCCTCCAGAGAAGGAAGGGCCTCCCCCAGGCTTTGAAACAAATGCACAGGATAAAGAAATACAAAGGGAAAAATGAAGGAGGGTCAAATTCCTTCACAAGAAATAGGAGTCCCTCAGAGACAGGGAAAGGAAAGGAGTTAGAAACACCTTCAGAAATCCCTGGGAGTTTTCTGAAAAAAGTAGGAGGAACAACATCGACATAACTTGGAAGTCCCATTACTTCCTTGACTCCATTACAGTCTACTTATGGTAACCCCCACGAGGGAGCTCTATACGTTAGTGATCTTGAGCCTATTTCTAGGGATGCGATTCCTTCATTTGATTATTTTTTCAGTAAAAAGAGGAAGGCTATCTTGAAACAGGAGATGCATCCAAGAGGAGATATGATGATTAAAAATCACAAAATCATTATAGATGGACAAAAACTTAAAGAGGGAGAATTCGCAACAGAAATAGCGGGCACAATGGGAGCTTTAACGTCGGTGAATTTATACTCTGTGGGTAGTTTGACAACTATGTTGGAACAAAAAGACCAAATGATAGCTCAGCTACAAGGTCAATTGAAAGAGATAGAAAGAAATATCAGTTGGGGAATAAAAAAGGGTCTAGAACAAGCTAGATTAAATGATATTCAAGAGATTCAGAAAATGAAAGCAAGCTTAGAGGAAGCAAATCAGAAAATACAGGTCACTCAAGCACAGGTCATAAAGCAAGAGGAAATAAATAAATAGTCACAAGATAAGATTAATTCCATTTCAAATCAAGTGGTAGAGCTTGAAATCTTCCAGGCCCAGGTATTGGAAATACATATGAAGATAGAAAAAGAACAACAGGTAGTGTTTTTTAATCTAGAATTTGTTCATAATTTCTTTTAGGAAACGAGTAAATCCTTGGAAAATATTCTCTAGAAAGAAAGAGAAGTGAAAACGGCCAGAGCAACTTTCCAAAAAGCAGTGGCTTTTTTAACAAAAGAGGATTTCGGGGAGGCTCAAAAGCTATCTGTTTCAGAACATATTAAAGGTGATGTAATACTCAAGGTATGGGAGGCAGACATCACAGAAAATAAAAGAATAACCCGAGAAGTTAATGAAAATTGTCAAGGAATTTTTTATCTTTTAGAGAAATCTTCATTGAACATTGGAAAAAAAGATTGTCTCGGGTTGTTAGGAAAAATTAATATTGTCAAGCATCGGTTAATATTTAAAGAAGAGCTGGAAGAAATTCAGACAAAGATTCCACAAATAAAATTAATCAATGTTATTCAAATTGACAAATGGATAGTAATGCCTAACTTAAAGCTACAAACTATTAAGTTTATGAGAAAGATAATCGAAGATCGTCTGTCAGAACTGCAGAGAAAGTTTTTCTTATTTGAAGAAAAGGATATTCTAGAAGCTCCCAGAGTTTTAGTGCAGTTTCTGGGCAAATGTATTCATTGTCTTAAAGAAGAAGGAGGAGGTTCATCAACGTAGACATGAAATATTGTTTTGAAGATTTTCATCATTGGAATAATAAAGCAGTTAGAATAGAAATGTAAATGGTTTGACATTGTTCATTCATGTAACCATTAGTCTTAGGAAGTTAATTAATCACCAACGGGAAAAATGTTTAGTGATCATGTATAAATATATTTTCACAAGACTAAGAAAGGGCTTTTGGTTTTTGAGAGAACTGATTGTATTAAAAAGTTTTCCAATCCACTGTGATATAAATAATACAGACGACATTCTGAATTCTGTCAACTTGAAGATATGTGTTCTTTTACCCTGTTTCCAATAGTTTTCAATATTTTTCTTCTTATGTATTTCTAATGAATGATTAACTATAAATTTATTTCACACATCTATTGTAGTTTGAAATGATTTGGTTATTAAATCATTTACAGTTTTTCCTCTGTGATTGCTATCAACAGTTTCAAGACCTGTAGGTCATTTGAATGATTATATTTTACACTTCATTAGAAATCTCGTTTTCCTCTTTGCCTTCTGTTACAATATGAGATTATTTCGTGATTAAAGCCTCATATTTTCTCAGCAGTACTACTTTGTTATTTTAATATTCTTAAAATTGTTTCAAGTACAGGAAACGGCCTCAATTGTTATTATGCTATTATTTTAAGTTCCAAAACTCTTTTTCTCTTTTCATCCCTTAAAAACCAAAGCAACAAGTATTCAAACTTTTCATATTTAAATACAACTTTATTTTCATGACTGTCCCAAATAATAGACAGCCCAACATAGAACCTGGCCTACAAGATCAAACTAGCATTGCTTTAAACCTTTTTAATATTGTTCTGCAAACAACAACTAACCGGGTTGAATTAGAACGTTCATGGGCAACTATTGAGAGGGATATCAGCATCCAAGAACAATGGGAAGCTAGACAGAGGCAGTTGAGAAACCAACTCTGATTTACCCTTCATTTTGATTCTTACCCTTTAATTACCCTTACCATTACGGATGCCTTGACGGTATACTTTACAGCCTTAAAGTATAAACTTAGGAACAACAGTGTGACTAGATTTATTTCCGTTGAACACAAGGGAAACCTCTCAGTCAACGAACAATGAGGACATGTCGAATTTTGGGTTCAAGGTTACCTACCCATAATGAAATTAGGACCAGGGTTCATGGTAGGACTACAACTTCACATGATTCTGAGACACATTGAGGGTATGGCCGACATGCAAAGTCAAGAGTTCTGAGAAATGGATGACACATGCTTATAAACATCCTTTGAACAAGTGCATGAGACATATGGATAAATCAAGAAACATAGACTTGATTATAAAACTTTGTGATGCAAGAGGCATCGACAAACTCTTCATAGGGACTAATAGAATAACTAGTCAGAGGAGTAAACTGTAAGTAACGAGATTAGGTTCCTAAAGTCATACTAAACCAAAACTTTGGATGAAAATCGACTCAAAATTTTTTGCTTTGTTCAAAGGTGACATGACTGCTGCCAATATGAGATAATATTCTTTTCCCTCCCGTCTTTTTTGTTTTCTCATAGCCAAATGAATTTTATGATACAAGAGAGGAAATGAGTGTCGCGAGTAAGAAAATAGATCCGTATAGTGGAACATACATATGCTCAATGCAAGGAAGTGCATGTCTGGCATGGACACTTGGGGGAATGTTTCCTCTTAGGGTATAGGGTGTCAAGATGCAAAGGATATAAACAAGGATCGACTTCACTAGTGATGCAAATTACTGAGGTAATAGACTTATAACGAGAGAGTGGGAGCCATAAAGGCTCAATATTGCAAGTAATATAATGGAATGAAATTACAACTTAACTCCAAAGAATGTCCTTTTTTGTAGATTTAGTCCCCCTAGGCCCGAAAAAGTATAAAACGATACCTAGGAGAACTCTTCTAGCCAATGTTGACTAGAGTATTCATTTTTAGAAATTAGTCTACTTGGTCTGAAAAGGGTTAAACTTACACCAAATAGAATTCCTTTCAACATTTAACGAGTGTGAAAGAGAAAAGTGTTGGGCCTCAGAAATGTCCCATTAACCTTGCATCATACCATTTTCATAAATATACTTGGGTTTCTCCTTATTATTTTCCATTGTATTCATTTCAGTATTCTGAGTGAATTTATGGTTAAATATTAGAAAAATAACATATTTTCATTATATATCAAGGTTGGATGAGTTTGATGATGTGTGCAGGCATATGTGAGAATTTCAACAAAGTCAAAATTCACCACCTATCCTCAAATTCGAATTACATCTTCAAAATTTGAAGATTTGAAAGAGATCTCAAGGAGAAGATCATGGAATATTTGGTTGGCATATCTTATATAAGATATGTGAGAGATGTGTGGAGGATTTGAAGGGATCATATCTTGTCATAATGGGAAAGTAGTTGAGAGTGGTTGAGAGAATAGTGGATCTGTCATTATGACACTCATGTATATAAGAGAGTGTTATCTCTTCATGAGGGAAGGAATGTAATTCATAATTTAGTATTGTAACTAAGAGAAGGGGATTCTTAGCTTTGTTATTCTTTCATGCTTTTTCATTTGAATCTTGTAATATAATTTGAGATTGATATATGGTGTGAGCTCACATATGTTATTTGTCTTTCAACTCTTCACATGTTGTATTGTTTGTCCCTTATGCAATTTCCTGCTTTCCTAGTTAGTCTTTCTATGCTTTCCTAGATTACTTTCATTTAAACAATTTAGATTAGATTACTTCTACTTCAGTCCTGCATATATAGTGTGTGTGCTTCGTAAGCCTACGAACCTCTGATTGAAAAATTAAATAGTTGGGCAAGTACTAGAACGGAATTAAACGACAATATTTTTGCCTAACATTTTGGTACCGTTGTCGGGGAAGCATGATGGATTGAGGTTTAGTTTGAATTTTCATGCAAGTGTGATTAGTCATGCTCCTAACTTTGAGGTGACATATGGGTAAGGGCATGTAGGGTGTGTTTCAATTCCTGCAAGTGTAAGTGTAGATTTCATTTTCCGCAACTGTGAATTTCAATTGTAGCAAATGTGTTTTCCGCAACTGTGGAGAGTATGTGTTTCAGCAACTATGATTTTCAATTATTTTTATTTTTATTTTTATTTGGGTGTTGTAAGAACCCATTTTTCAATATGTTTTAACAATGAGTGTCAGCTTGGAACTACTCACTCATATCCTCGCGAAAGTCGGGATCTCCTCTTCTCTGGAAGAGGAGATCTTGACAAGAATTAAAGATTCAAACACTCCTCCAGCAACAAACGAGGATTCAACATCTGAAGAACACTACATATTTGATGACAAAAAATCATTCAAGCACAAGATTGAGGAAGATGAAGAGGAGTTACAGCAAGATCTGAGCGAGGAAAAATGCACCTATGAAAGCATTATTGAGCAATGGTTCCATGTAAGAACTCGATTAGATAAATTTCATTTTTATTTAGTTAGTTTGTCGTTACAACAACTAGATTCATTCATTCTTGTAAATTTTCATTATGCATTTGAAAACTCACCACTGAATGTATTGTTGTTACTGTTGTGTGCTTGGATCCATTGGAATTTTTCCTACAAGTAACTAATTTTTAATTTCTAATTAGTATAGAGTAGGTAGGATTTTATTTCCAGTTTCATTTTGTTTTAGAATAAGTATGCTCTCCTCCATGCTTCGAGCGATCGCGAGGATCAGAAAATAGGGTGCCTCTAACAATAATTTAATTGTGGACAATACAAAAAAAATTCTTAATCTATTTTTCACCTACAATTTTCAATAAACTTGTCTCCATTTGCTCAAAATTTTCATTTAAATTCTTCTTGAAATTTCTTATTTTCATTAAAAAAAAAAAAGGAATAATAAAAATCTTTGTTGCACATCCATCCTCAACCTACAAAATAAAAACAGTACACATTAGGTGAATAAAAACAAACTACATTCTTCATTCTAAAATAGTTGTTGCATGATGAACAACTGCTAAAACTACATGCTAAAACAATGACTTTTAAGTTGAGACAATGACCTCTATGAGTATTGCTCCATACAAAAAATTTGGCTGAACTTTTGTGTGTTGGTTTGTGATGGATTGAACCATGTATTCTTGGTCTGAGTTGTTTCTGGTTTGAGCCACCATATTTTTTCCTTATCTAAATAAAATATGCAATAATGAAACTATATCATGCTTACATTGATTGAACAACGTTTCTCATTTTTTTCAAAGTTTCGACCTGGTTTATTTCTGGTTCAACTAGCAACAATACCATTACTCTCAGTTATCCTTCAATCTCCCACCCTAAATCTGCAACAAATAAGAAAATAAAATTGATCCAATGAATACTGCTATCCATCATTTTTCACCAACAGCCATATTCGAATTTACCAGTCAACGATAGAAGGAGTACTACTAACAAATTATTGCTCTAAGTTGATTATTCTCATCTGCTTATTCATTTTCGGCCCATTATAAGTGTTGATACTGAGAGGGGGGTCAATCAGTATCAAGTACAGTTTAAAAACCTTTTTCAACTTATACTTAAACCATTCAATTATATCCAATGAGCAATGAACAATAGTATAAGAGTTACACCAATACACCACAATACGCCATGCACAATATATGAGAAATAATCAATAGTTATTGTTCAAGGGAACTAATGACTTCCAAAGGTAGCTACAACTTCCAAATGTAGAGGGAGGGATAAACCTCCAAGAGGAATATACAATCCTCCAATATCAAGAGAGAGTTGAACTCTCCATCCTTGCCCCTTCCTTCCACCCAAG
>SNQJ01S0107770.1:44462-55888 GCA_010110895.2 Picea sitchensis | reverse complement strand
TTGCAGAGCTCACAAGGCTTCAAATTGCCGAAAACTATAAGCGAGCATAACTCAGGCAGTTGCAGTGAAAAGCCGAGAACTATATTTTAAAGGCAGCAGTCAGACGCGTTTATTAGCAGTGACGGTGCCATCTGTCGACAATCGTGAAGTGACAAGATCAAGAATTCTCCACCGCGTGGAAAATTTTGTGGAATTTATGTTCCCTCTAAAGATGAGTGTGAATAATGATTACTTCTTTACCGTTGTCAGACAGACAGCCAGCCAGACAGAACCCACCCACTCATACCCTTCCACCAGGATCCTATCTACCTGAGCTCAGTCAGGTCCAGGGCCTTACCCACCCTCAGTCAGAACGAACTGTCCCGAACCAGGAACCACCCTCCTTTCTGTCAGGACGCGGAGCTTTGCTTGTAAGTTACCAACCCTTCGCTATCTCTGCTTGTAAGTGACCTTCTAGCTCTTATTGTTGTCAGACCTTCTAGCTCTGCCTGCCCAAGTGGGGCCAGCTGTTGCTGGTGGTGCTAATGATGCTAGTGCTGCTGGTGGGACTGGAAATGAGCCAACTGCTGCTACTTCTGCATCTTATGCTGATGATGCGATAGTGGTGGTGGGTGCTACTGCTAGCTATGGAACAGGATATACGACTCGGTAAGAAACGTGTATCCCTCTCTCTCCTTCCTTCCCTGCATTGATAGTCGATAGTCTCCATCCTCAGATGTCTATCCCTCAATCCTCAGCTGTGAATGTCAATCTCTCAAATGATTCAATCCATATTGTAAATTATTTGAAAGATCCATATTGTAAATTATTTTAAAATGTCATGAAATACTACCACTTTAGCATTTAAAGTCATATTTTACAATTTTAGTTGGCCAGCAATAATATCAAATGTCTTACACTTTATCAATTATAACTCAACCTTCATTGACTTCACTTTCATATATAGTGTATCAATTGTAACTCAACCTTCATTGACTTCACTTTCATATATAGTGTGATCATCAAATGTCTTGCACTTTATCACTTGTAACTTAACCTTCATTGACTTCACCTTCATAGAGGTTGGCAACTTGTTCTTTAACAAAACCTTTAGTGAATTCACATTCACCAACATTGATTTGCCAATCATTTTCTCGGGGCTTTCTATTTGGCTCACTTGAACTAACCACTTTACCTTAGGATTTAACCATAATTTAATAGTTGCAATTAAAACCTTATATTTTTTTTTATTGGATTCTCAATTTTGGGTCCAAATTTTTAGTCTTTGTCAATACATTTTATATGAATACTATAATAATAATAATCTAATTTTAAGGTCACAACTTAACCAAACATTAAATAGATGTATGAGACCCTTTTGTTTGTGAGACAAGGGTCCCCTTCTTGCAAAAATTTGAACATACCCTACACCCCTCTAGGTTCGAACTTGTGACCTCATATTACATAATATTTACTAGTATGTATGTATATATACACTTTATATCAATATAGAGTGTATATACACACTGATGAATGTTACGATATATATATATATATATATATATATATATAAGGAAAACTTTGTAGTATCTCCCCTTCTTCCTTGGAATATTCAAATGAACATGGCTCAACTACGAACTGCAATTATAGTTGGTAATCTAATGGGACTCCATTGAACTTGAACCTCAACTAGACCACCACAAAAAACCTTGCAGTAAACTTTACTTTGAAACAATATGTTCAAATAAACTAACTCATATATATATATATATATATTACATCACAAAATGTTCTTAGATTTTGTGTGGGGGTGCCACACCTACAAAGATGATTAAAATATTATAATTAATTTAATTAATTGTTGAGTTTATGAAGGGCTCCTAAACTCACTCATTGAACTCCTATATAAAGGACAGACATCATTGTGACATAAGATCATCATCATGAAATAATGGAGTTGGAATAAGTGAGTTTGCACCAGTATCAAGGAGGATTGGTGATCTCAGCTAGGAAAGTCCGCAAGGTGGTGAATCTAGCCTAGGAGAAAGAAGGTGGCAGAGAGTGAAGTGTACAGAGGTGACTGTACCCATTTTTTGTACTCATATGTGGTTTGCAGACGGTTGAAGTGCGTATATACGTGGGTTGTAGAAGGACGAATCATGTATAGGGTATACATGTTTTCTCTCTGCGGGTTACCAGTTGGTGAATCACATATCTGGTTTTCTGGGCAGGTACAGATATGTACAAGTTGACAGGTGATGTCAACAAGCTGTACAAGTGGTCTATAGCAGATTCGTGAGTAGAGTGTTGGAATATTCACCAAATACTGAGAGGGGGGGTGAATCACTATTGAGCACTTTTTACCCTTTGTAATCACAATATTTAAACATTAACTTATCAACAATGTCATTCAACAATGGATAACATCAAACACATTACACAAGAGTTATGTTAGGAGTCTTTCAAAGGTTTTATTAATGCTAGGTACAATAAATACTTGGTAGCATGTGAGTACTATTGATATAAATGCTTATTGTACTTGTTTTCAAGATGAACTAACATCTCCTCTAGGAGATAATTCTTTTTTTTGCTTCCAGGCAGGTCACCTTGGTAAAGATATGATGATTACCATGAAATTGTCCTTCATTCTTGTTACCATAGATATGTTGTGATGAAAATGTTATTATATTGGAAATACTTTTGCTCTTGTTGTTCTTGTCTCGGGCAGGTTATCTTACAAATTCCATGGAAGTTACCATGGAGATGTGCGTGTTCTAGGAAGGTTACCACGAAAGCAGGTCACCAGTGACAACTCTGAGAGGGAGCTACAGTGACAGTTGCAGAAGGCAACATATTAGATAGCCTCCATTTTGAAACATGGAGCAGACTGACCATCAAGAAGAGTCTATTTCCAAGTAATGACAGCAAATCCAAAGGATTTTTGGACCTCGTGAACTCAAACATGTGTGGACTAATGAAAGCCACTTCACTTAGCAGGTATGTACATTTTGTTTCATTTATTGGTGATTTCTAACATAAAAATTGGATCTATTTCTCGAAAACAAAAAGCAAATTATTCAACAAGTTCAAGGAATTCAAATCCCTTGTAGAAAATCTTTATGAAAAGAAGAGAAAGACTTTGAGGTCAGATAATGGAGAAAAGTTCACATCAGATGACTTCAAAGTATTATGTGGAGAAGTTGGGATTAAGAGGGAGATAACTACTCCCTACAGCCATCAATGCAATGGTGTAGCAGAAAGAAAGAATCGAACGATAATAGATGTAGGTAATGGCATTGTACCAGAAGAGCATATTCCAAAAAATCATGACATGACAGAACCACAAAGACCTGCAGAAACGATTACAAAGAAAAGAAGACCAGCTTGGGCTCGTGAGATTATTCAGGATGTCAAGGAGTATGGTGCTCTAGATGGATCTTTCAGAGAAAGCAGGAGACCTCAACCATATTCCAGTTACATGACATTGTTATGTGATATCCTTGATGTTGAGCCTACCTGTTATGAAGAGGTTGCAGAGAAGAAAGTATGGAAGGATGCCATGATTGAGGAATACTAGTCCACCATTGAGAATGTTGTTTGGGATGTGGTTCTAAGACTGAAAGAGAAATCGGTTGTGAGTTCCAAATGGATCTACAAGACAAAACATTTAGCAGATGGAAGTATCGAGAAGTACAAGTCAAGATCCATGGCTCGTGGGTTCTCCCAGAAAGAAGGAATAGATTATGAGGAGACATTTTCTCATGTGGCAAGATACACTTCGATTAGAAATACACTTGCGATAACTGCAGTAAAGAAACGAAAGATACATCAGATGGACGTGAAAACAAATTTTCTGAATGGTGTAGTGGAAGAGGAAGTGTATGTGGAGTAGCCACAAGGATTCGAGACACATGACAAGAAGACACATGTGTGCAGATTGAAGAAATCCTTGTATGGATTGAAACAAGAACCCAGGGCATGGTACGGTAGAATTGACAGCTTTCATATGAGCTTGGGTTTTACAAAGAGTAAAGCAGATCCCAATCTTTACTACAAGGTTAAGGATATTGGACCAGTGATATTGTTGTTATATGTGGATGAATTGTTTCTAATAGGGTACGAGAATCTCATCCCTGAGTACAAGAGAAAGATTGCATCATAGTTCGAGATGAAAGAACTGGGTATGATGCATTATTTATGGGGTCTAGAGGTGTGGAAGAAACTAGACGAGATTTTCCTTAGCCAAGGAAAATATACAGTAGAGATCCCGAAGAGATTCGAAATGATGGATTGTAAATCCATGCCCACACCGATGGTGACGAACCTGAAGTTATTGAGTGATACTTCTTCAGAGACAATGGATGTCCCCATGTACAGAGAAATGATTGGTTCCTTGATGTATTTGATGAGCACGAGGCTAGATATATGCTTTGCGGTGAACACTTTGAGTCAGTATATGGTTGAACCAAGACACGTTCACTTGATTGCGACAAAGCACGTGTTAAGGTACCTGAAGGGTACAATAGAATTTGGAATCCGATATGTTTCAGATCGTAAGATAAGACTGCAAGGCTATGCTGATTCAGATTGGACCGGTAGTGTCACAGATCGGAAGAGTACATCAGGATATCGCTTCAGTCTGGGGCCAACTATGATTTCTTGGCTCAGCAGGAAGCAGACTAGTGTGGCACTAAGTATGGACGAGGAAGAATTTGTAGCAGTATGTTCAGCTAGTAGCGAAGTTGTGTGGGTTCAAAATTTGCTTGCAGGTCTGTTTGATCTCGAGTTGGAGGCGACTTGTATTTTTTGTGACAACCAGAGTTGTATAAATTTGTCTGAGAACCCTGTGTTTCATGACAAGTCCAAGCATGTCGAGATCAAGTATCATTATATCTGATATTTTGTGCAGAAGGGAGTTGTGAATCTCCAATATATTGGCACAGATGAGCATATATCAAATGTGTTGACCAGGCCTCTATTAAAGGTAAAGTTTGAGTACTTCAGTGACAAGATTGGCATGGTCCAGAAGAACTTCCCTCATAAGAGGGAGTGACGAGTCACATATGCGATTCTTGGGGAAATAACTTACAGAGTGTGGCAACAACAGGTAGTCATTCATGGGCATGTTACTGATTGTGGCATGAGTCAACATGACCTCGCACAAGGTCAACAGTGTGTCGAGCCTTTGGGCTAGTAGTTTCCCATCTTTTCAAGTTGGAGGGCCAACCATGAGTGTGGTTAGAGATGTTTCCTAGCCCTGAGCTAGATGGGTAGTGTGTGCGCACTATATCACCTAATCCTTGTGGTTAGATGCCTGGTCACTATGGACTGAATGTCTGGTGTGCCAACCAGAAGGGCTAGCTTTAGGGCTAGATGTCCAAATTCTGTGTGAGCTGGACAGATGTGACAGTTTCCTAGACTCCGTATGGATTGGGTAGTAGCATAGTTCTATGTGTGAACTGGATCAAACTGATAAATTGCCCAAATTTTGTGTGGATTAGGTAGTTTCCTAATTCTGTGTGATCTAGATGAAGTCACGTAATGGCATAAGGTCCAAAAGGACACCGATACCCATAAGGTTTGAGAGGACGATGAGGTTGTGCCCACTAGAGAGATGCTACATGCATTGATGAGGCCCCAAATGCATAATTGTGGCATGACCATAAGATAGTCTATGTGTGACTATGACAGAGCAAGTGTATGGTTATGATGGTGATTATGATGTATCGATTCATCAGATAGTCTGTGTGTGACTATGACAGAGCATGTTTGGCTATGATGGTGATACTTGTGACATGATATGTTTGATCATGAGATAGCATGTGTGGCTATGGTGATTCTACGTATAGACTGGTCTGCAAGACCATGTGATTGGTGGTAGTCTTGTACATGCCATGTGTAATGGATGGATGTGATTGAGACTACTAGATGAAGAACATCATGGATAATAGCTCCCTAGCTAAGAGGGAGTGTTGAGGTTACATAACTTCTAGTGATGTATATATTCATGGAAAGTCAACAAGTAAATGGTCTAGAATACATATACATACTGAAACATTATTGAAGATTATGCCAGAAGAATACCTTCCTTGCTAAGAGGGAGTGTTGAAGTATTATGTAGCTGCAGAAGATATTCTTATTGTATTTTATCAAGTCAAAACCATAAAAGAATAATGCTAAAGTATATTTGTAATGTCGGCTCGGGAAAATTATTATTATTATATTTTATACTTGCAATATGAGAAGTCAGCCCTGCCAAAAAAAGTCAAAGTAAATTATATTTGCCAGAAAAGACAGGTCGACCTTGTGGGAAAAGTTTATTGGCAGAATAAGTATAAATAAGGTGACTCCTTACTCATTTAGTGATTACAACTCACTCAGCTATAACACAAGTTTGGTGGAGAGTTGCAGTTGTAGTTGCAACTACAGGAGAAAAGATAAGGCACATCTCTTGGTCTTGGTTGGTCTCTCTCTTATGCGTTACCTTGATAGGGTAATGTGCTAGGATTTGGATTGTGCCTTGGTGTATCTCTTGGTATAATAATTGGTGTATCTTTAGGTGACAAGGCACAAGTCTAGTAGTAGGGTTTTGTTTTTAGTAGAAGGGTTATCTAGGAAATTTCTCTTTGAGAGAGAATTGTACTGACACTGTACTTGGTTAATGAATCTATACTAGAGAAGTTCTACTAGGTTTTCTTCATCAAGTGGGTTTCCCAGGATAGATCTTTCTGTCATGTGCTCGGGGGTGGCACATGTAGGTGCCTATGGTTGGGTGACGATGATGTGGCATCGTCTATGGAAAAAGAGCACGTACAAGTAGTTAAAAACTTAAATTGCTATGGTAAATCTAAGTCTAACTAGTTTTGAGAAAAATTCAACAAATACCCCCAAATTTGACTTCAAACTGATGCTTGATTTCACTTCTTGAGGCTAACAGAGAGATTTTGTCTCATATCCGAGTGTTGAATGGTAGGGTTTCTCAGTTTAATGGTCATGGGGGGTCTAAGTCTTCTTCTTTCAGAGGTGGAGGTGTGGAGGAACAGGTCCATAGGTCTAACGTCCCCGACCATCAACGCCATGGTCGGGCCAACATTACTACGTGGAAAAACACTACTATAACATATTATGCATTCTTGTGAAATACAATTGCTTAATAACAGTTAAACACAGCGTAAGCACATTAATACCGTTGGCATCCATAATCCACGACATTAACAATAATTCACGAATACAATGGAATTATATGTAAACATTGCTAGAATCACAGACATGCATATTAAATTGAAATTATACGCATGTATATACTTATCTTTTAGACTGGATGTAATTCACCAACTGCGTGTAGACCTCCCACGAACCTCCCAGCCTTAGACCGTGCTGCTCATCACTCTCAGCAGTAGGTCACCCCCAAGCTGGGACTAAGCTCCACCGGGTAGGGATTCCTAGGCTAGGAAAGGTTTACAGGAAGAATACACATAAAAGAAGGAGGATTCTCTCCCAGGAACCACTTAGGCCCACTGCCCACAGAATTTCCTTCCCCACATGCCTGTCCCACCCCAAGAGTATACACCTTCACTGTCACCTAGACAGTCCTTCGGCTACTAACCTCCCTTGCCTTGGGTTTCAACAACAGACTGGACCAGAAATCTCCGAGCAATGTGGCAGCTATAGGGTTCCTTCCAGGAGCTCTCTCCTTCCTCTGCGCACTCTCTCACCTGGAGAGGTCGCTCACAGGCCAGGCAACCTGTCCCTTCAACCTCAACCACCTCTCTCACCTGGAGAGAGTGTTGTATACATTGGCCAACAAGCCACCCGCATTCAAGCACTACACGGCCACAACAATCAACTGGAACATAGACATGAACACCCAAAGATGATGACAGAAAGGCGTAACAACATAACAAGGCTCAGCAATTACAGGACACTTTGGTTTTCTCAACCGACAACACAAGATGGCTTCTTGGTTCTGGTTTCAGAAATGCGTAAGGGTACACAAAGATTCCACGCAGAGGCTCAGACGGTTCAGGTGATGGATCTAAGTACGAACACCAAACAGAGGTCTCTCTTGGACACCCGCCAATTTCCGACGGAGGATCGAGAACAGACTCCCGACTTAGGTGATGGATGGAGGAATGTCGGATGAACCCCCAACACGGATCTCTTCTTAGGTTTTAACTGCATGCACCTGGGCCGACACATGTCACCCATGAGGCTGCATGCACTTCATCAACTGTTGTGCGCTTTTAGGCACGCGTTTCCCCTTCCATGGATTTGGGATCAGGGAAACATGTTTCACACATCACTTTAGAATAATAATTTAATATTATTCTCAAGGGTTTAAGGCCCCCCCCAGCTTAGCCCCTCTTCCAACCTCTCAGCCCCCTCTCCCTAACCAGTCCTTGTGGAAGCTTAGTCCCCTATCATTCATTCATCGTGGTCGGTCCACACGTAGAGATGTTTTTACATTAATAATGTGTACCATTACATGTACAAAAATCAGGCTCTTGGCCTTCAACACTTAGGCTCTCTGGCCTAATAATCACATAAGCCCATCAGCTTATATAAACTTGGCTCACCAGCCTATAAAACATAATTACAATTCATAATGCAAGCTTTATACTTCATAGACATGATTTACAACAGGGATCGGCCTTGGGGACATTACAATCCCCTCCCCTTATTTTTGCACTGTCCTCAGTGCAATTTTACACTGCATTTGCAAGCTTTTCAAAATCTTCAAAAAGATGCGGGTACTTTGCCCGCATAACATATTCGTGCTCCCATTTTGCGTCCTCAAGACCATACCAAGTCCACAGGACCTTTACAAGCCCTATAGCTCGATTCCAGAGCTATTTGTTTTTCCTGTCCAATATGCGCACATGATGCACTTGCAGGACACCTTCTTGTTCCACCTGAATCACATTCCAATCGATAACATGATTAGAATCAGGTATATATTTTTTAAACAATGAAACATGAAACACATTATGTACAGTCATGGATGCAGGTAATGCAAGCATATATGCAACTGGCCCAATCCTTTCCATGATTTCAAATGGCCCACAAAATCTGGCTGCCAACTTGGCGCAACTTCCCTGGATCCAAATAATCATATCTCACAGGATAGAGTTGAATCTTCCAAAATCAAGTAATATTACAAAAATAGTGGATTGGAAACCACTCATAACAGAGTTGGTTTATTAAAAAATAAATCAAAGTTTTTATAAAACATAAAGAAGGAGAAACTACTAATCATTTAGGCGTATAATTGAAAATATTTCTTCCAAGTAATCAACAGCAGGGTCTCCCATTTCCCGAAAATAGCAAAACCAATTTTATGTATTAGAAAAACAATTGTTAATCACTAATTATTATTATTATTAAAAGCACTGGCTACAGAATCTTCGATTCTGTAGCTTGTCTTAATTTTAATAAATGAAATCAAAACTCAAATCTACTTATTTAGACTTAGATTACAGAAAACAATGAAATGAAAATAAAATGTTTTACCATTAAAAATCAACTAGAGAGGGATCAATCAGTTAAAAGTTTATAATTGTTTTGACACTGGTCTTATTCTTAATGACTATGTTTCCAGATCTCTTGATTCGTTTCTTCTCCTTTTCTGCATGTGCCTTGAGATCAAGGTTTTCTTGCTTCAACAGATCGTTCTGAGTAGTCAAAGTTTTAATTCAGGCCTGTAAGAGAGGGACATCGGTATAGTAACGCTCTACCCAACAAAGGCAACTATCAGAGGGTATCGGGGAGATGGCAGATCAACGCAAGACACAGTCGACCAAGGGTGCTTCAACCTTGCCTGTTGTTTGTTCTAAATCGTGGTCGATACCCGAAAACCCCTTTTTACCCTTAAGACATGGGGGCAAATTGGTCACGAAATCATATGGTTCGACATGGATGATGACCTCTTTCTTGGAACACTGCATTTCGGGATCTTCCCATGCTAGGAAATCCTCTATCTCACGATTTGAAACCTCATCAATCTTGATCGGATCGATCGAGCTCAGATGAGTATCCTTTCGGTTCCTTAATTTTCTATAGATTAGGCGACCGACCTTCTTATTCTTGAAACCCAAATCTGTGCACTATTGTTTTGTTCCTTTACAGAGTTTCTTGACATCAGACTTAACATTAACGTTCAAACTGTCATTGTTCACAGGCACACAAGGGTCATTTCCTTTCAATTCATTAGTCGCTTGTTCTGGAGATCTTGCAGGCGAAAACCTACGCGGTGATCCTTTATCTAGAGGGGTTTTATCAGTAAACTTTGGTCCATTAATTAAATTAACGAACTGGTTTTCAACCACTTGCTTGTCAGAGTTAGGGTTTGTTGTAGGATCAACCTGGGTGAAGCCATTCCTCATCAAAAAGGTCTCCCAACTGTCACCTATGGTCGACAGATGATACATCAACAAGATTTTCACCAATCCATAGTGAAACAGGCTCGAATCGATACCTTGTCATTTGTATCGTTTGAACATCTTATAAAGACTCATCAATAAGTAAAAGGGCATATCTAAATTGAAACCTATGAAATTCATGAGCAAACGGATATGGTAGAGAAAAACCAATCCGTATCGACCTTCGCACGTAACAAATTGTTTCAGAATTAACAACAAACTATGTCATCTAGGTTTTAACAGAGCGATAGGAATACCTTTGATGCAGCAAGTGGTTTTACGAGATGCCATAAACAGACTCCACAAAACTTCTTCTATTCGGGTGTTTTTAAACCACCTCTCGCCCTTTGATGGAAGTTTTGTTGCTTTGCTCACGAATTCCTTGGTCAATTCTAACTGCATGTCTCCAATCTTAGCTCTGAAACCATCAAAGGTTTGTGCAAAGGCTTTTTCCACCTGAAGATCATAACCCTCGAATGTTTTGAGGAATACATCCCAGCGGTATAACCTGTAGATTCCGTTCATTCCGTTCATAGCAAAGTCATGTTGATCCATGTCCGTTGGATGCCCGGATCTGCAATCGAGATAAGCTCAGGTCTCTATAAATTCGCGCCTATGACATCCTTTTTGAACATATTAAGCGATTAAAAAGCTTCGAAGGTAACTGATATTCGTCAATAGTTTCTCTAGGTTTATGTCTGATACTGGTCATTTGTTTCTCTACGTTCATGTGTCTTAATAAATTGTATTTAACCGACAATCAGTGTCATGTGGGTTTTTACAGGGTTCAGCGTACACTACTATTCAGTTATTGCAATATGGAACCTGTCATTTGTTTCTCTACGTTGATGTGTCTTAATGAATTGTATTTAACCGACAATCACTGTCACTAATTGTTAATTGTGCAATTTCTTGCTCTCTGAAGCTCTCTGTCTCTATTTCTGTTTTGTCTCTCCAATTTATATTTTATGATACACTACACTACTATTCAGTTATTGCAATATACTACACCCTAATTCAGGATTTCTT
>SNQJ01S0107770.1:7307-20169 GCA_010110895.2 Picea sitchensis | reverse complement strand
GATCTAGAATAACACCATTGCTTTCTCTACTACAACTCTGATTTTGCTATCCAATATCACACTATCCTCAATAACCAATTGGCTATAAATCACTATTCCATTACATGGATCTATGACACACAATAAATTTGATTAACATAACACTACTAGAAACACCTCTAATGAACATCGCCTTTAAGAAAAATGACTCCACATACGATGGTTACAGTAATTTTTTTTTGTCCAAACCATGTAAGTCGTAACCAGGGAAAACTTTAAGGATACGATATTTATCGTAGAGTTTATAAAGGTAAGAGTATATTGTATTCAATGTNTAACCTTGCAAATAATTCCTTATTGAAAAAAATCATTAGGAGAAATTTTCTAATTACATTATTTACAATGGACGAATATTTATGACGAGTGTTTCTTGTGTTGGGTAAATATTGTCACTCTCAATTTTATCAATGTTATATCTAATATGCATATTCTATTGCAAGATTCCAATCAGCTGGAGCAATCCAGTGGACATAATTTCAATCAGACCTGACATGCTGAAAGAAATGGAACAACAAGTGGTTCAGATAAGACACAATCTGAAGATTGCTTAGGATAGACAGAAAAGTTACACCAAAAGAAAGAGAACTCTCAGAGAGTTAGAGACCGAATACCATGTCTATCTCAGAGTTATACCCAGGAAGAGTACCCTGAGAATGGGAGCATGTGCCAAGTTGGCACCTCGGTATTGTGGACCCTTTGAAGTCTTAGATAGAGTGGGACATGTAGCCTATAGGCTAGCACTTCCTCCCACTGTAAAGGCACATAATGTTTTTCATGTTTCATTATTGACGAAATATGTACATGATGCTAATCATATAATTGACTGGTCTATGATCCAGGTGGATCCAGAGGGATAATTCTTGCCAGAACCCCAATGTATATTAGACAGAAAGGAAACCTCACTCAAGAACCGAATCATTGCATAGGTTAAGGTGCAATGGAAACACTTTGGCCCAGATGAGGCTACGTGGGAAATAAAAGATGCCATGAGACAGACATATCTGATTTTTTTAACTTCTTTACATACATATCATGTTGATACATAGAACATCGAGGACGATGATTACTTTAAGGGGGGGGGAATTGTAACACCATGTTTCCCCCAGTTTGTAAATATAACTATATGGGCTGAGGAACTATGGAAAACTTGAAAGTGTGAATGTTTGATTTGATGGACCTTGTGTAGGAGGTCGATGAAAGAGGGGATGTGCTAAGAGAGAGACCACAAAATGTTGTGAAAGGTGGTGGAGGGGACTAGTAATGGTTGCGTTAACCTTCACCAGACCAGTACCATGCTGGAATTAATTTTCTCAGATCAGAACAACCCTCTGACCAGGAATGAATTCACGTCAGGATGGTAGGTGGGAAAGCCTCCTCAAGAGTTAATGAGGGATGGGGAAAACTGCCCATCGGTAAGGCTTCCGGACGTGACCATGGATTGGAGGATTCGGTCCACAGACAATCTTGCCAAGGGATGCAAGAAAGGAAGCATGGTGGACAGAGGGAGACCGGGCAGAGAAGAATGCAGAGACGGGAGCGGAAACTCTCGGGTCTGAGGAAGGACTGAAGGAGGAACAGTATGTTCTGATCACATAAATTAGAGATTGAACCAGGAGAAGGAGAGTAACCTTCATTCTGATCTAGTTTTCTATATTGGGATAAGGAGAGTAACCTTCATACCGAACTTCAGTTGAGATGGAAGTAAGAGATTGAATCTCAAAGAATCGTGGCTTAAGCTCAGGGGTGGCCAATGATAAATCCATTGGGAGTGAATGAGCCTATTTTTTGGGTAGAAATGAGCACCCATTTCAATAGTCTCATCACACTCTATGGTTATGATATGTGTTTTCTTGAATTATGCTTTTGAACTACAAATAATGGATGCATGCCAATATTTACATGTCTATAAAGGTTTCTTTCTATGTATTAAATGATTAAGTTATGAATATGCATTTGTTTCCTTCAGAGCCTATAATTCTGCTTGGAGTTCCATGCGCCCCAGTTTAATCAATCGAAGGAGCCTTCCCCATGGAATTACATCATCGTTCTAGAGTCGAGTGAGTAATTCCCTGAATGTGGAGGTTGGATCCCGCAATCCCTGCGAGGACGGAGTCTATTAAGTGCCGGAGAGGTAGTGTAGATATTCACAGGCTCTCTGTGAGGTAAGCAGAAACCCATAACCACTTAAGTCCTAGACTGGATGAAGGAGAGAAATAGTTGCACCGAAGATCCCTCTATGTGTTAAGTCCAGGAGAAAGAGCATAATTCTCTTAAATCCTTCATGACCAACGAAGCTCGGGAGGGATAGCGAGAAATTCAAGTATCAAAAGGGAGTATCCTTTTGTTTGGTAGTTGAACAGACTAGATCCATTCGGGAAGATCCATGGTCTATCACACCCGTTATATTTGAGGAAGGAACGTGGGCGTTAACTCCTCAACCCCTTCAGAATTTGCAATCTTCACACATTGGGAGGCTCTCACATTGGTGCAACTAAACTCCCGAAACCTGAAATTACGACGTGATCAGGACCGTAGATCTAAGGATCTATCGGGGCCCTCCCTGACCGTCGGATTGGCAAGATCGAGAATTCGCACATCAGGAGATTCGATCGTTGGCGCGACCAAACTCCCAAAACTCGAAGTTACGATGTACTCTAGATCGTTGGATCAAGGAAGATCATGGACCGTCAATCTGACGTGAGCAGATTAATGCAAGAGTACGTGGGAATTCGAACATTCCTAATAATCCTACATGAGCGGACATGTGTCTACCATGAATTTTCTATATGCTATAACGACTTTGATTTCTATTGCACGCTCATTTGCTGGGAAAACTGTGCACGAAAAGTGGTTGTCTGATTTTCACGACCCTTATCAAAATGGTAGAGTTCTTTAGGGAAACTTTTCTTTCAAAAACTTCCAATATTTGTCTTATGTTTGTGAATGTAGAGATGAATACCAGCTAAACTTGTTTTTTCTGTGCGTTGGCGAGAGCCACGCGTGCTTCCTTCTCAGCCGCTTCGCATTCCCTGGAATGCTTTGTATGTCTTTCTTCTGACATCCATGGTGCTAATGGCAACTGTACAATGGTGTCTTTCGCCTCTTTGAGATGTCTTTTTAGCCATGACACGTTCCCTTCGTGACCTTGCACTTCTAACGCTTCCATAGTCTTTGTCACTAGCTTCCACCTCAACTCCATGTTCTCCTGGTAGAGTTCAGTGATAGCCAACTTTGCCTGATTCAATTGTTGAGATGGCTCTTGATCATTCACTCCTGTGGTATCCATTTCCCTTGATTTTCTCCTACTTTCGCGGCTCGATACCCCAGTAGGCTCCAGCCGGATGGCGCACATGAGCAGTTCTTCGGGCAAGGATATGGCACGCGACTCTTCTGAAAACCGGTCTTCCTCAGCTTCCTTGTTCTTCCTTGGCCTACCCATTCTCCGAGGTATTTGTTGTAGGGGAGACGGGGCTTCCACTGTCTTTCCTCCCTACACTAGTCTTTTCGCTTCAGGTTCCACATGGTTTGATCTGATTGTCTCTGTGGGTAAAAGAATAACTCCTTTCATGTCCTTGGGAATGCTTGTTGCAGGTGAGAACGACTCCCAATCATTTTGGGGCTTGGACCTGGCAATTCTGTTGCTCTACGCATCTTTCCTTATGCTTTTGGAGGTCGCCATGGCGTGACTAGTATGTATTTCACGCGCAGTGTATCCGACAAATGTATAGGGAGGGAAATTTGATCAACCTGGATTGGAAAGGGAAATTGCAAACAGAGTGCGGACCTGATTTCATGACTGAAATGAGTGTCGAGCATATGAAATTTATAACAATTAGGGTAGAAGGAGGAATCGTATCGGAGAACAGTGAATTCATGGTGACGGGATGTTTTGATTCGAATTGCATATTTTTCATGGCACATCCCTGCGTGTAAAATACAGGCGATAAGGTTTGCAGGGCATGCATGATACAAACGCTGCGATTTTTCATTCCCTTGACCTTCATGATGAACTAATAATAACTATTGCACTTTCCAATGCAACTTCCATTAACTACTTGACTCAACCTGGGGCATGTAGAGACTAGTTTCTTAACAGGACTCGACTCTTTGGAAAAGACATACCCGTACCACTTACGCAAGTTTCAACTCTGACATCCCTTCCCATTTCCAAGGGCCAACCGACGACTTGTTGACTTCGACCCAACAGTGCTACGTACCTGACTTCACATGTTTGGGTGCATGGGCCATACCCTGACTAAAACTGACTCTAAATGGAAACAAAAATGGTAGCGCTAACAACTGGCTCCAACGGGGATGTTATCCTCCCCGCAAGGTAGCAAAGAAAAATAGACCATGTGCCTAACCATTGGGATTTTTTCGACCTTTAGACATTGAGAGAAATAAATGATAGACATAAAATAAACTAATCCTATCAACACAACTTCTAAAACTTCAGCATAAACTTAGGGCCTTCACTTTGGGCTTCAATTTTCTGCTGACCTACTAGCTCGACGCAAAAAAAACTAGAATGACTATTTACAATGAAAAATGACTTAAACAGATTTTATTTCATCAGATAATGCTTGAGGAACCTGTCGTTTATAGGCCCCCAACCAAGGCATTATCCATTTAATACTTCTAGGAAATAAGCATTGTTCCCGTATTACATGTTGATTTTGAAAGGGCTTGTCCAAAGGTGGTCGAACTTTCCGTGCTTCCCTTTATCTTCATTTCTCGCGTCCCATCTCAACACCAGATCTCCAATCTAAAAAATTTCCTGCTTAGAATGCTTGTCGAAGGCTTTCTTTATCCTCTCCTGATGGAGCTGTGATCGATCGTACACCTGCTCCCTTGCCTGCTGCGTGTGAATTAACTGATTTATTCTCCTATGCACGACATTCGGATCGACCTCCTTCTCTTGCAACAACTTTCTAACTTGTGGCACTAGTGAGGTAGGAAAGATGGCGTTTGTGCCGTATACGATCTGGAAAGGCGATGTTGAGATGGACTTCTTGGTGGTGACCCGATCTTCCCACAACGCATAGATAAGCTTTTTCTGCCAAGATTTCTTATTGTCTTGCAGGAGTCTTTTGATGATCCTAGTTAGGCTCTTATTTGAGGATTATGCTAACCCATTTCCTTGTGGATAGTACACCGTAGAATGCCCCAGGGTTGTATTATAATCCTGACAAAATGTTTCCATATTCTTAGACTTGAATGCAGCCGCATTGTCTGTTATGATTTTGACGGGACATCTGAACCTTGACAAGATGTTTGTCTCCAGGAATTGGATGATGACTGTGTCAGTATCTTTCTTTGTGGGGATTGCCTCTATCCATTTCATAAAATAGTCAGTGGCCGTGAGTATCCATTTGTGTTGCGCCAAGGATGGTGGATTTATTTCTCCTATGAAATCTAGACAACATTGCATGAAAGTTTCTTCGACTGAGATCGACTTTAGTGGTAGGGGCTGCAACTTTATTCTCCCGTCAAAAATATGACATTTGTGGTAGCTAGAGACCTCTTTATACATGTCAGCGAAGATTGTAGGCCAATAGTAACCTGCCCTCAGGATTTTGTGCACGGTGGTTTTCTAGTAGTGGTGTCCTCCGCAGTCACCTTTGTGAAATTCTTGTATGGCCCGCTTTGCATCTTCCTCCAACAAACAACTCAACAATATTCCCCAGGGTCTTTCCAGTAGAGTGAATTGTCCAGGATGCAAAAATTAACTGCTTTAAGCTTGATAAATCTGGCCTTAGTATTACTTATGCCTGAAGGGGCCTGGAGATTCTCCAACACATAGATGATGTCTGCATACCATGGAGAATCAATGAACTCCCGAGACACCTGCGCAGTGTTTTATTCTTGAGGGCATTCTGACAAATCAACGATGAAATTCATTCCTACAACGTCATAGTCAGACTGTGCCATTAACTTCACAAGGCCCTAACCCTTTATCAGTTTTGTAGGCTTGATGTCAAGATCGTATTCCAAAATGGCCGCTATCCACTTGCCTCTCCTTCCTTCCGGGTCGAGTTGAGTCAGGATATCCTTTACTGAGTTGTTGGGCACATAAGCGATGACATGGGAGTGAAATATGTATGTCTTGAACTCTTTCAAATCTTTCACTAAGGCGTATTCTTATTTTTGCATGATGTTGTACCTTAGTGGAGCATCGTGCAATGTCCATCTGAAATAGGCTATGGGTTTTTCAAAATCCTTCTCGTCTTTCTGCAACAACACGCTGGTAATAGTGTGTTTTGAGGAAAATGAAAACAGGATGAAATCTTTCATAATGTTCGGGATGGCTAGCACAAGATCCTTAGTCAGCACCACTTTTATATCTTAAAAATAATTCTTGTCCTCTGGGTTCCACTTGATCTCGTTTCCCTTCCTGAGATTGCAAGTTATGTGCTCTATGATTTCTGCCAGGTTCAGGATGAATCTCCTCAAGAAGTTTACTTTTCCCAGGAAGGATTGCACTTGTTTTTTACTGTGCAGGGTGTCGATCTTCAGGATTCCTTCAACCTTGTTGGGGTCTATATTAATTCCTTCCTTGGAGATAATGTGTCCTAAAAGATTCCCTTGTTCACCCCGAAATGTGATTTCTTTGGATTTATCGATATGCTGAACTTTCTGCATTTCTGGAATACTTTCCTTAGGTGCTCGAGGTGTTGCTTGTTAGAGGCAGAGTATACCGTGATGTCATCTAGATAGATTACAATGAGTTTGTCCTTTTCGTCAACAAATGCTATGTCCATTTCCCTCTAGAAAGTGGCACCAACATTCATCAGACCGAAAGGCATCTTAGTGTACATGAACGTTCCCCATGGAGTTGTGAAAGATGTTTTTTCTCTGTCATCTAGGTGAACCATGATCTGGTTATACCTTGAAAAACCATCTAGCATGGACATCTTCTGGGACCCCACCACCTTTTGCAGGATATAGTCCATTTTTGGAAGAGGGTAGTGGTCCTTAAGAGACACCTTGTTTAGATTCTGGAATTCTACACACAGTCTTATCTCGTCACTCTTCTTTCTTACGGGTACCAAATTAGCTACCCATTTAGAGAATCGCAAAGAAACAATAATCTTAGCATCGAAAATCTTCTTTACCTCATTTTCGATCAGTGACAACAATAGGGGATTTATCCATCTCAGCTTCAGTTTGAAAGGTTTTTGATCTTCTTTGAGAGGGATAACATGTTGTATTGCATCGGTGTCGTACACCTTCAAATCATCGTAGCTCCAAGTGAAAACATCTACGAAGTCCTTCATGAGATTGAAGTAGTCTTGCTTGACCTATGGACTGAGTGTTTTCGATAATTTTATCATTTTCGGGTTCTCCTTAGTCCCGATATTGCAGTCTTCCACGTATTTTTTGCTTTCAGATCTTGGGATTTTTAGCCACATCATTTTCGTCAAACAACTTTTACAATGACACTAACCCCTTCAGAATAATGTTATTTTTCAGTTGTATTATGTCCCTTCTCGCAATCTGGTTTTGGAAAGGTTCTTCGTTACTGTGCGCATCTGTGCTCCCATCTTCGTTGCAGCAGCAATCATCATCAATGTGAGTATTAGCGAACTCGACGCTCATCTGAAGAAATCTTTCTACCTTCTCGTCATCCTCAAACACCTACTAGTATTTGATATTGTCAGGCACTGTCGGCCTGTGCTTGACTTAAATTTCATACCTTTTGTTGGGAAAGATGGGGATCTTGAAAAATGAGGCCGAGGTGGCCAAAGCATCAGTGATCTGGTTTTTCTCCCTCGGGATAGCAGATAGATCATACTATGAAAATTCTTCAAGCAGGTCCAAAGCCAAATTCCTGTATGCTCTCAACCTAGGGTGTCTTATTTGATATATGCCTTTAACTTGGTTTATGACCAGTTCAGAATCTCCGCGCACTACTATCCTCTTTGCACCTGATTCTTTCAACACTTTCAGGCCCAAAATAAACGCTTCATACTCAGCCATCTTGTTGGTGCATTCAAACACGATCTTGTATGAGTGCAACTTTGTTCCCACTTTAGGGAGGCTTACCCATACGTTGGCCCCGATCCCTTCTTTGCTAACTGTGCCATCAAAACTCATGTTCCACACCCCGTTTTCCGCATGGTCTTTCGGGTCGGCGCACTCTGTCGTTTCCTGCACAGTTTTCTCGTCAGCTGTCATGATGGCTGTCGACGCTTCCTCTTCGAAACTTAGGTCATTGTAGAATATAGAAGAACCAACCTCAGTGTTGATGGCATATATAGGATGGTTATTTGGTTGCGTCTAGCTGCTTACCATGTATTTCAACAACACTTCTCTGTACAATCATCTGTCATGGACAAAAATAGGGATGGTGGCATATGACATATCCATCTGCAAAGTTCCCTTTGACTTCGCAGCCCATGACCTTGATAGCAGCATGCCAAAATTTGGGGGTATGTCCGCAACGACTACGTCTATAACCATGTTCTTTGAGGGGATTTGCGCCAACGCCACAACTAAGTCTTTGATGAGGCCCAAACACTTGACTTTCCTCGAATCAAAAGAGAAAAGGTCTTTGTATGGCCTCGTTATATCCAAACCCAATTCATCCATGATCACCTTTGGCGTGAGGTTATGCGACGTGCTGGAATCCATCATGAAATTATGCAGGATCATTTCATGGACCTTTAGACTGATGTAGAATGAAGGGACGTCCTCGGTATCATTTGTCTCTTCAACACGTAGACCAAAAAGGATAACGGGGTGATCATCTTGAATATTCAAAATATCGGGGGTCCCTCCCATTTTCAACATTTTGATGATTTTCTCCCGATAATATCCATTTCTAATAAGTTCATTGAACGTGACATAGATTTTTATTTTGGCCATCTCATGTTCAAAATTGAAAGGGGGACAGACTTTCTCTACCTCTTTTCCGCCTACCTCCCAGCCTGCATCCAGATCTTTCTTGGGGACCTCCTCCTTCGACTTAGCCTTCTCCATCGCATACTTGGTCGTTCTGTCTGACCTCGGTCGGCTTGTGGAAAGGGTGTCTGCTGGAGGTTTCCTTATGGGGTTTGTTTGTTGCGGCTCGACAGGCGTGTCTTTTCTCCGGAGGTTATATTTCTTATGGAACTGCATGATAGCGTTCTGATAGCCATTCTTGAACTCTTCTATCTCCCAATATGGAACATCATATGTTTCGAGTATCATATCATCATCTGTCTCCAACACGAAGTCGTCATTTTTTCTCATGTACCGATCATGCTCTCTCTTTGTCAAGAACACATGCGGTTTTTTGTCATTGCAACAATGCATCTGGTATTCAAATGCTTGATCGAAGTCCTCGTCTACGTAGTTTTTTTGGAATGGAGGTATTGTCTGTTGGTCACCTTGATCCCTATGCTCTTTCTGTTCCCTCTATCTGATATGAGGGACTTGAACCCTTATAAGGTTATGATTCCTAGGTTGTGGGTCATTCTGTTCTTAGGTAGTAGGTCTATTTCCCATGGACATTCTCTCCATTATCTTCTCCATGGTCTTCATAATCATGTCGAACTTGTCATCTGAGGAACATGACGTCGATGGTTGTGCATCTCCCTGGGGTCTCTTATCGCCTTGGTTGAACCTCGGTTTTATTTTCCCCGACGCCATCATGTTTACTTCGACTTAGACAGAGTTACTCATTATAGCATCTAGACTTATTGATATTCTTTCTCTCAACAACAAGGCAAAATCACTGTCAAAGGAATCTTCTTACCGCAACTATGCAGCCCCGGGGACGGCTTAAATTCTACAGGGATTGAGTTGTACACCTTTAAGAAACGGGCTGAGAATTCTTGCACTTTCTCTTCCAGCGCTTTCTTCATATTATTGTAGTGTGTTAACAGCCGCAAAGGGTTTTTCTTGTCCCCCCATTTATTCAGGAAAGACGTCTCAAATGTGGCGAAGTCTCGAGTGCTCGCGGGCGAGAGGGCTTTGAACCATTTTCTTACATCTCCTGAAAAGCTCTGTGCAAATAGCCTGATTTTTGCATGTGCATAGTCCACCTCCTCCAGGTCAATGAAATCATTAAACTAGTCTAGGTGCCTCTGGACAAAAACACTTCCTTCCACGTCATAGAGCTTGATTCTCTGGTTGTAATTCCGAGGCAAGTCATGTAGTTGGGCTGATAGGATGAAGGGGGAGAATTTGGCACCCATTTCTCTGGGGGGATTCACGTTTTGAGGGATATTATTTGATATCAGGGTTTGGAATTTCTTCGGGTCGAAAATAGTTTCGTCCAAGCTGGTTTACGACTTAGACCTGAAAAGAGTTTGCTCGAAATATTTGTCAAACTCAAGGTCGTCAATTCTCTACACGTCGTCTTTGGGTAAGGACAGGCTTCTGTCCAGGTAGTAGAACAGGTCCAACACTTGCTCTCTATTCTTGCACAGAATCTTCTTGGGGTCGTACACAGGCTCTGTGGGGTTTGGGTCGGGATTTTCTCTAGTATATATCGTCTTCGGAGACAAGGTTCCTAAACTACACTACTTGGAGTTTCTGGTATTTTTGGACTCGAGTTGCCAGGGTAAGGGTTTCATCCGGTACAAATGTTTGTCCCTCTATTACCCTTAGGAGTCAAACTACAACGTTAGTCATTCTCCCAGGGAAAATCTATTGAATTTCGTCCCTGACAATGACGCCAGAATGTTAGCACTCTGTAAATCTATTCAGCTGATAAACATACGATGAAGGTAACTTTTTCAACCATATTTGAGACCCGAAACTAGCCTTTCAGATGTGGAGAGGGCTCTCTCAGGAAACACAGTCTCCGTGCGAGATATGGATTTGAAATCAGTGGCTAGATTTAACACCTTTGATGTAATGGGTTCTGGTTATATTGGCACAAGAAAGTAAGACTTTGGCTATGGAGTCGATTTGAGGAAATGACATAGAAAAATGACTCAATGACAATGGTGTCTTGCGCCTCTCTGAGTTGTATTTTTAGCCATGACACTTTCCCTTCACGACCTTGCGCTGCTGACGCTTCCATAGTCTTTGTTGCTAGCTGCCGCCTCAACTCCATGTTCTCCTGGTAGAGTTCAGTGATAGTTAAGTTTGCCTGCTTCAATTGTTGAGATGGCTCTTGATCATTCTCTCCTGTGGTATCCATTTCCCTTGATTTTCTCCTGCTTTCGCGGCTCGATCCCCCAGCCAGCTCCAGTCGGATGGTGGGCATGAGTGCACCGATATGGCACGTGGCGCTTCTAAAAATCGGGCTTCCATAGCTTCCTTGTTCTTCCTTGGCCTACCCCTTCTCCCAGGTATTTTCTGTAGGGGAGACGAGGCTTCCACTATCTTTCCTCCCTACGCAAGTCTTCCCACTTCAGGTTCCGCATGGTTTGATCTGGTCATCTCTGTGGGTAAAATGATAACTCCTTTTGCATCCTTAGGAATGCCTACTATAGGTGAGAACGACTCCCAGTCATTTTGGGTCTTGGACCTGGAAATTCTTCTACTCTGCGCACCTTTCCTCATGCTTTGGGAGGTCGCCATGGCGCGACCAGTATGTATTCTGTGCATGGTGTATCCGAAAAATGTACAGGGAGGGAAATTTGATCAACCTGGACTGGCAAGGGAAATTGCAAACAAAGTCCAGACCTAGTTTCATGACTGAAATGAGTGTCAAGCATCTGAAATTTATAACAAGTCAAGAAGAAGGAGGAATCTTGTCGAAGAACAGTGAATTCATGGCCACAAGATGTTTTGAATCGAATTGCAGATTTTCCATGGCACATCCCCACGTGTAGAATACATGCGATAATGTTTGCAGGGCATGCATGATACGAACACCGCGCTTTTTCATTCCCTCAACCTTTAGGATGAACTGATAATAGCTTATGCACTTGCCGATGTGATTTCCATTAACTAATTGACTTGACTCGAGTCTTTGGAAAAGACATACCCGTGCCACTTACACAAGTTTTGACTATGATATCCCTTTCTATTTCAAAGGGCCAACTGACCACTTGCTAACTTCAACCCCACGGTGCTACGTACCTGAATTCACATGTTTGGGTGCATGGGACATACCCCGAATAAAACCGACTCTAAATGGAAAGAAAAATGGTGGTGCTAACAGGAAGCATGGTTTATTTTTAAAAGTAGGGAAGTATTGTTATGAGTTTATATTAGTTGAGGTATGACACAATGTGCTAGAATAGTCTTATGATGGTAAAATAGTAATGAGATACATCGAGATGGCTGAAAATTTTAACCCTGTCTTGAATGTAGTTAAATTGCGCCCTGTTTAGCTAGATTGAACACAATGCTCTCATTATGGTTTCGTATAATGTATGACAGTGCACGTTGGATTTCATACAATGTTGGATTTTATGTTTGGTCGAAGGTTTAGAATTTTTTTATTTTTGTGCATGGGTTCCTATTGCGCTTGTGGCACTGTGGCGACATGATTCCTTAATATTGGATCATTGTGTGCGTTGATCAAGAAGAGCATATGATAACCTGTCTTAAGGTCTTTTGCCTCCTTATGTGGATTATGTTTTTTATTGTAATTGAGGTTTTGTACATTGTATTGTAACATTTAATGTGATTGTCTCTCGCTCGCAGGGAAGGTTCTAGTTACTTGTGTCATTTGATGTTGTTTTGTTTTCTTGATTTGATGTTTCCTTTTAGCTTAGGAGGTGTGGTATTTCTTGTGTCAGGCAGGATGTAGACACCTCCTTGTTCTTCAGAATAGTCACCAGCCTTGAGACCTTAAATGGTCAAAATCGATGGGAACCTGGGCTTGAGCGTTGCTTATGTGTCCTAGAGGTCCTAACCTTTACAGGGTAGGACAGGC
>SNQJ01S0107769.1:29592-49762 GCA_010110895.2 Picea sitchensis | reverse complement strand
CCCATGAACATAATAGGCTGGCTCGTGATGAGACCCCCTATCCTCTTGGCTAGGTCTTGTTTTGTTATTTTTCTTCAGGTCCCTCTTCTTTCTTGTCGAGAGGCTTTTTATTGCCTTCTCGGGGATCCCTGGGTGAGGCATCTCTAGGTTTCATTTCTTATGGCTTGTATCTTTTACTAGCTGCTTTTACCTTCTGGGCCTTTAGCCCCTTCTTCCCACGAGATAAGGTGTAACCCCACAAATAAATCATCCTAATGCCCGGACTAGGGGAATGGGGTAGATGAGTGGGAGATAAGATGTAAAAGTGATGATATGATGAGAGCGGATGATGGCTCTTCAGAAATCCCCCCGGTGGCAAACCAAAACCTATGGTTACAAGCTTGCTAGGGCACCCTGTCAATCCCCCCAACCATGGTCAAGCTGGTCAATGTAAGATCCAAGTAGTTGTCAGAAACAAAATGAGTAAGATGCATATATATAAAGGTTATAATGATAAAAAATAATACATACCATGATACCTGGACCAATTACCTCATGGATCAAGAGTATTCTCCGATACAAGTCCAAGCCGAAGGTGATGGATGCTGCTGCTGCTGCTGATAAGACAAGTCTAATGAAGGAGAAGAAAGATGGGCCCTCCAGGGCCATGCTCGGGTCAATCTTGCTCTCGGTACTCCATGTCTAGGACCTGTGGGCCTTGAGACATGATCTCCTAGTTATCCCTAGAGATCGGGGATAACATGGCTCAATATATGCACCCTCTAGTTAATACAAGTGCGTATACCTCGTCGTATATGCGACCTAAACATGGGCAACCCGTGTACATTGAAATCTAAACTTTGCGCTTTAAATAACTAAAAATTTAAAACCTAATTCAAAAATGAAATCCATTGAAATTGAAGAGGAAGAGATCAAGAATTACCTGATTCAGACAGCTCGTGATTTTGTTGTCAGATGCTCCCGCAATCGTCGTTTGAATTTTGGAGGAATTTTGGTCCAATTTGCACTAATTGGGTAAAAAATCAAAATGGTATGGTAATTTTTTATTTTATTACTATTTATAAATCATTTTTACCGACTTTCTATACTTTAAACCATTTTTTTACCTAATGGTCTAACACAAAAGTGGATCGAGTTGGTTTTTGCAGTTTTAACCTGAGATTCCTGCAGATTTCAGTACTTTATCGATCATTCGTCTCCTTAGGTAGGTATGTTTATTACCCAACATATAGGATAGGTGTCCATTCCGTTATGCATTTTCGCATTATCCTAAAACTGTCGCTCTTTATCCCCTAGGTATGAACCCATTTGTTGCAACACAAAACCTTCCATCTACTATAAAGTCATGTCGTTATCAAGTGGTAGAGACTTGCCAAACATGGATGCCCTAGTTAGATCCCTTATTGCATTTGGTGCCCATGCAGATATTTTTTCATCAAGACCAGGAGTCCCTCACAACTCGTACTTGACTTTATGCTGAGCCTCATTTCTCATTCATACACATGCGACCTTTTACCTTGTGGACTCCCAAACAAGTTTAATTGAAGCTCTGTTCCAACTTGTTACCAAAAAGCGAAAATATTGCCGAGTGATTTGTTCCTTTTAGACTCGTTAAATTGGATTTGAAAGATCACGAGTCTTAGTTAATCTCTTTTCCGACTCGTTACCAAAAATAGAAAAGATCGCCGAGTGAACTTGTCATTTTCACACTAGTAAATTGGATTGGAAAAGATGTCTACTTGGCACAAGTTTATCCCTTTTTCACACCAAGTAGACTAAAAGACATAAAAAAGGACATTTTTTGGTGTTAAGTTGTGATTGCATCTCATGCCCCTACTTGTAGTATTGAGCCTATAGGCGGTTCTCGCTTTGGGTTATAAACCGTTTGCCTTAGCAGTTTTGCATCGTCAACCAAGTAGAGCCTTGTTTATATCCTTCACAATTTGACACACTATACCTAGGAGGGAACATCCCCCAAGTGTCCATCTCCTGCATGCATTTCCCTGCATTGAGTATAGGTATGTTCCACTACTGGAACTAGTTTTTCTTACTTGCAACACTCGTTTCCTCCTCTATATAATAACATTCATTTGTTATGAAAAAACAAAAAAAGATGGGCAGGAAGGGAGTATTATGTTATATCAGCAACAGTCGTGTCACCTTTGAACAGAGCACAAATTTATTTGAGTCCTTTCATCATAATTTTGGGTTTAACATGGCCTTAGAAAGCTGAGCTCGTTAAAGAGTCTTCTCTACCGACTGGTTACTCTTCCAGTCCCTACAGAGAACTTCATTGATGCCTCCTGCATATCATGATTTTATCATTGGGTCTATGCTTCCAGAGTCCACCATGTGTCTCATGCTCTTGTTCAAAGGAAGTCTATCAACCTGTGTCGGCCACTCCTCAGAACTCTTGACTTTGCATGTCGACCATACCCTTAGTTTGTCTCAGAATCACATGATACTTAAGTCCTATCATGCACCCTGGCCCTACTTTCATCATTGGTAGGTAACCTTGAACCCCACAGCCGACATTTCATCATTGGTCGCTGACTGGGTGGTTTCCCTTGTGTTCGACGACAATACATCTATTCACACATTGGGATTCGTGTAGTGTCTTGGATGCCATTAGCCTTATTGGTGGTTTCCTCACCTTTGTCAACAATTTTCATCATTGACTGTTATTCAGAGGGTCTTTTTCGTGTAACACTTGCACTTGGCACACACGAAAGATGCATAGGGTCATTGGTTCGTGAACTTGTTCTTCATCCGATTTCCACCAAATCATGAAGCTCCTGCTTTGTACCTCGTGCTGATTGATGATAGATGCCTTAATGCTCTCCTTTTAGCGAGTCTCTTTCCATCGACATCAGCCCATTATCTGGTAACAGGACCAAGAGTCTAATGAGTACCTTGAGGCTTGCAGTCATTAGTGGCAGGCTCTCTTGCCATCAATAGTTGGGAATACATCAATGTCTCCTGATCGATGGATTCTTCAGGTGTTCGACACCGACTCCTCTATTCACACTTGTAAGAATGTACTCGGTGCCTTGATACCTACTTTCATTATTGGTAGGTTGTCTCACATTTATTAATGGTATACATCAATGACTGGTAATCAAACGATGTCTCATTGTGTTCGACCTCAACTCCTTTATTCACATGATGTAGACTTTCACCTTTGGTGGATTGTGTAGAAGACTTGAAGACATCACTATGTGGCCGCAACTTTCCTGAGATGTTGTTTCCTTTTCATTGGCCTAGTACCTATATGACTTTAGTGATCATGGAAGATTAGATTGTACTCCATTGTATACATATATCTTCAGATTGGTTTTGAGACTGGTTTTACTAGGCCTTGTTCGTGACTATGACAACTATTGGCATGTAACCGCATTTGTATTTGCCTATTCATGGCCATGGACACTTGTTTGGTATATTTCCACATGGATCTACAGTGTAATTTTGGTAGGCATGTGTGAAAAGTCAGTACAAAATGTAATGAACAATCAAATTCGTCCAGCTGGTTCTCTACCACTCCATTTCTGGGTTATTTATAATGTATTTCGACCATCACATATACTCCTCCCACCTCACACATTAGGGGGCATCTGTTAGAGAAAGATTTTCCAACCTATTCAATCTTACAGAGAGGGCCTTAGTCCATTTCCCTATGCAGACTTACTTTTGCTGATTGATGAATCCAGAGACAAAATAAATATTTTTCCACTTGTACGCACCTTACAAGCTATACAACATGCATATATGTTGGCTGCTCCATTACAACCCACATACATTGCGATTTGTGCCATAAAATAAAAATTTAATGTCGGTTTCCATGTCACAATAGGATATTTCTGATCCTTGGCCTTCCATATACTAGAAACGTTCCGACTCAGCCCTTTAGTTTCATTTTGAAGGATATAAAGAAGCCAATTCTGAGCTATGGAAAGAAGAGAGAATTCAACTTTGAGAGCAAAGTTACTCTGGAGAAATTATTACTTCATTATTGAGTCTGCATCCCTTTGTCCTTTAAGTCTGAACACAATGTTCAACCCCCAACTCTTCCCTTATTGATAGAGAACCTTTTTGTCTCCCTTATATGATCTTGCCTTTGGTGGAGGATTGAAGTGGTGGAGGCCTAGTTGGAAGGAACTCGATTTCTTGGTTCCAAACCGTGCTGATACATAAGTCTGTAATGTTTTCACTTCTGTTGATCATTTATTAATAGAAATACTCCTTTCCCATCCAATTGATATCTTGCAAATATATGTATTATGATCCATGGGCATGTTTGTTTTGTATATTAATGGATTATGCTATCTAATGTGCTAACCTTTATATTTTCACTATGTACTTGCTCTGCTTGTTTGTCGAGAACTTGTTGCATGTATAAAGCTTTGGGTCGAAGTGCTCAACGGTGGACATCATCAAACGTTGGGACGAGGTAGGCCTCTTTCTTATCTCCTTTGCACATTAGTTTATATAGCATATGCTAGGGATACCTTTAACTTAGGAAACTTAATTCCGGGCTTTATAAGTTCCATCTCTTGCTGAGATTGTTCTGTAAATGCAAGTTTGTTTCTAAAAGAATTCCTGAGGGTAGGTGCAACTGTTTTGACTTCAATGATTTGGAGGTCATTATCCACTTCCATGGCTGAAGGTTCAATAGGGGTATCTAACTACTCTTCACAAACCATTTGTTTATGAGTGTCCTCTATCAACTCAAGCTTCCTATGAGAAGATCTCCTAAAGACTGGTGGAACAATTTTAACTTGAACACTATGAACATATTTATCAGTTTCTATTGGAGAGAGTTCAATAGGGAGTTCTGGTTCTTCTTCAGTAACAACTTCTTTACCTTTTTGTTTTCCTTTATTTCTCTTATAAGCTCTAAAATGTGGAGGATTCTGAGATACAAGATATTGGGAAGACTGTGGTGCTATTGGTGGGGAGTCAAAGGAAGGCATGTGAGTCTTCTTTCGAGGAGTCTTAGGTTTTGAAAAGGAAGTAGACATGTCAATTTGGTAGTTGGAAACAAACAAGAAAGTAGGCTAGAATTTACATTCTTTCTTCAACTGTTCAGTGACTATCAACTTGATTAGGGAATGGTGGAAGATGGCCTTCTCTAGTTTATCAGGTTTCTTTTGAGCTAGCAAGATCATCCTTTGAAGACTCATAAAGAGAAAGTATGCTAAATCAATTTCTATTTTCCCAGTAAAATGCAGAAGTAACTTAAAATGATATTGCAAAACCTTGCTGTATCTCCCTTCGCAAGTGAAATACCTTTGTATGATGAGAAGAAGTTTGTCATAGGCTTCTAAAAGCCACTGCCTGGGTATCCCTTTGACTAAATTGGCTCCTGTATTCTTAGGTTTCAGCATATCCTGACACCAACCTTCTTTTTCCATCTTCATAGCTTTAAACCACTACTCACTGGTCATGGGTATCTCTATCACCTCTACTATTAGGCCCACTGTCAAATTAATCTCCATAGGGCCAACTTGGGTCTTCCCCTCCCCGTAATTCTTTACAAAGTCACGACTGACCTCCCAATGGTGGCCATCCAACTTTTGGCAAAACCTCAGACACCCTAAACACTTGAATTCATCTAAGTGATCAGGATTTTGCTCGCTCAAACTGATGCCTGTGGGTTCAAATTCGTGGAGAGACCTCGACCTCTTCCTAGGTGTATCAACTTTAGGATCCATCTGCAGAGGGTCTAGTTCCTGTAACACTTCCGGAGACAAAGTGTGAGTTTACATGATCAAATATAAAGATGAGTGCTTCACATGCAAACTCTTTCTAAGCAAATACAAAATAGATAGCTGGTTGAGTTATTTTGGGGGAAATTTAAACTGATGCTGAAGTGTTCTGATCCTTCAAATCATTCACTGAAGTGATCTCAACGAGTTCATGAATAAAAATGATGAAACAAAGCTTTGCACGGAAGTTTGGAGCACGCTGAGTGTTAAAATGATGATGTGCACTAACAACTCGGGAATTTGTAGTGCCGAGTGTGTAAAACGAGCACCAAATGCTGCAAACTCGTACTAGATGAGTAATTGAGATCTTTTGAGCTCAAAAAACAACCAGTTTAACAATGATGGCTAATCATGACCAGAAAAGACTTGTAGGATCACATGTTATACATGAAAATCTCGTGACTCAAACTTTTCAAATGGATTTAGACACATCTTGACTTAGGCTAAATTTTTTTATAACCTCATAGTCATTGGTAGAATGACTATCCTTGACTGAGTAAGACCAAATGATAGACCCACTTGACAAGGTATTAAAGCCAAAGAAAAACCTTACCTATCACCTAAGACTCGAAAAAATTAAAATTTATTTGGGAGATAACACATCCCATCCATAATGAAGTGTTCTTGTTCCTCTAGGGTGATAATATCATCCTATTCATACTTTAAAATATGAAAACCTATGTTTCATGATTTTTTGTCTCCATAATTGCTTATTATTGTAACTGAGCTTTGATAACACTTAATGACATACCCTCCCATGCCCTCCAAGCTGATAGTGGGGTATCCACTTTACCATAGCCAAAGTTACATTAAGTATCTAATATACATTCCAAGTATGAATGGAAGTTAAATGCCCAATAATACCCAACAACAAAGAAACACAAACTATATGCAAATTTTTACATGTAGACAATTAAATATGACTTTCATTTTAAACATGTGTATTAATTTATTAATCTTTGTGCTTATTATTTCTATAAAATACATAACATCAATTGAATTCCTCACAAATAATTGTGAAATTACAACACTCAACTAAGGGCATCATTCCAACTCATCCCTATGTTATATCCATGAACATTTATAATCATTCCATGCACATAATCCATGTTCAAATAGAACTCAAGACATTAAACATAACAATATAAAATTAGACATGAACAATTATCTTTATCAAATTTTTATCCAAGAAACTGGTTTCATATAAGCGATTTCACCACAAATCCATAGGTACCCATTGTGTATGCCACCCCCAAGTTGGGCTATGATGTCCTCGGGGAGAAGGGTCACCTACATGCTCAATGTTTCACTCAACCCCTCCCACGATGCTCAAGTCTTATCCATGTCTAGAGATCTACCAATTCTGTAGGCAACTTAACCATCATGTAATCAACCACATATCTATTCCTCTCACCCATTCACAACTGAAGCTCAAGGATTCCCATTTTTCACATTCACTCATTGAGTTAATCCATCCCAACAAGTACAACAATTCAAGTAAGAAGAGTCAGAGTTATGGGATACTTTGGCCTCTGAGAGACTTGTAATGGTGTCATATAGCTCAAAAGCAATAATTGTTTAATGCATACACTCTGGATTGCAAGATTTTGTCTTCTCCTCGACTTCTCCACTATCTACATCCATACATTTCCCATCTAAAACTAGTCATTGCACCATCTGATTACTAGAAGATTACACATATCACGTGATTATGGTTTCTAGGTGCAACTTAGAGGTAGTCACCATTTGGAAAGACATTTAAACTATGGGAAAATGATGGAAGAAGAGACCATTGCTTTGAAAATACACATTATTTATCTTCTCTCACACAAGACATACATATATTTAACCAAACATCCAAGTAATCATTATTTGGATAGATATGGAAAGGTGGTAACGAGTTTCCTTAATGAAATATGGTAAAAAAGTAGGGGGTTCTTGAATTAACACATGGTAAGGGAACATTTGTGTGTGGACCCTTTGTGCTCCTTGCAACCATATTAGACATTTTCATTATATTTTATATTTAATCTTACATATATTTTTATGCATCATGGGGACATACCCACACAGTGTTCATAAAACATATACAAAACTCATAGAATAGTGTATATCCTATAATGTCCATCATGTCCTATGTTTGATAATATAAATCATGTTCCATCATATGTCCCATGGAGTTCATCACATCCTATGTTCCATGATATCCATCATGTCCTAACCTATGTTCCATGATGTTCAATGTCCAAGATATCCATTATTTCTCTAGTTGTTCCTTGGCCTTGTTTCCACTTTATCTCTCGATTTTTTATTTCATGACATAATTTAAAAGAAAATTGCACTTTTACCAATTCATTTTTCGAAGAAAGGTAAATTCACCAACAACATCATTTGGATATGACCACATTGAATGTTGCTAATGAAAGTACCAGAATCATTAGGTGCCTTGAATTGTCATGAACCTAAGGTTTTCACAACTAAATTACCAACACAAGTATCAAAATCATTAGGTTCCTTGCAACTGTCATGAACCTAATGTTTACATAACCACAAGTGATCACAAAAACTTAGCAATACCTTGATGAACGTGCATATTGCCAAGAAGGAAACATGCTTTAGTGCATGCTAGACTAGTAGAGAGCCTTAACATCCATTAAAATATACTAGAACAATACCCCTATCGTGTGAGCTCCCCATTAAAGGATTAGTAGGACAACACCCCTACCATGTGGTAATTTAGCCATGGAGAAACAATTTTAGGTTAGTACTCCAAGTCCTTCTAATCCACTTACATGGTTATGTAATAAGTTTTCACTGCTTTCTCAAATATTTTTATAAATAATAATAATGATAGTAATAATAATAATAATAAATTGTTAATATAAACAAGTGAAATGCGCAATGAAGTTGCTTATTCTCCACCTTCATTGGTTTTGTTTGTATATGCACAAATTTGTTGAATGCAAACATTAGAATTGTGTGTAAAAACAAGTTTAATCAAAGGAACAATATTTGAAGATATAACATTTCATTAACTCACCTCAAATGACAGAATGTAACGATTTGCAACCATATCTTCTGCTATAGTGTGTGCCATTAAATTGTGGAAATTATGACTCCCAACGATATGGAAGCAATCCCTTTTATTCTCTCTGTATTGGAAGTTTTTATTAACAACTACACCATTGCTTTGATGAATTGAATTATTGTTAAGTTCATATCCTTTCAATAGAAAAGTTTGTTCCAAGTTTGAATTAAAAACCAATGCTACTTTTTTTTTTCCAACAATTCATCCTTCCTTTGGGTTCATCTAAAAAATGGCATTGGCATTTCTAGGATCTAGTTAAAGTGGACAATCATACTAGAGAAAAATCATTGATGCCAAATTCTTCTATTATTTTATAATTGCTTTTGATTTAAAGAAAAAAAACAAGTTAATTTTTTTTATCAGAAATGCACTTCTTGCACATGGAAAGTTGGAAAGAAGATATATTTAACAAGGCAATACACACTAGACTAAACAATTAGAGCTTGTTTTAAGAGTTTCTCGTGAACAATGGGAATTGAACCTATAGAATTGTGAAAGAAAATCTAGCCAACTATAGTCCCATGTAATGTAATAATTGGAGCATGTTATAGCACAAATAGCCATACCACAAAGCATTTTTTAACATGGTCTAACCCTTTATCTGGATTGCAATATTTAGTCCCAAGTTTCCTAATCAAAGTCACTTAAAAAGCATTATTTTTAGTTCCATCCACGGGTCACCTATGTACAACTTGTGGATGTCCACGGGTTGCTAGTTGACAACTCGTGGATGGCCTAAAAAAAGTTGAAAAATAAAATAATTCCCCAATTTTGGGTGGGGATTTCGGTTGGGCTCGTTTCCCAACCTCCCTGAGACCGTACTCAACGAAATTCAACCTCCTTAACCTATTGAGGATGGTATAAAGGCACATTTGGGGGCATGGATGAGGAGGAAAACCTAGGTGCAAAGTTATGCTGAAGAAATTTCAGTCTCCCTATTCCCCTTCATCCTCTAAGTAGCATCCCCTTGACCTGAAACCCTTATTCCAACATTCCTTCCTTTTCATTATATGACCATAAGGTGTGTTCCTATCCTTATTGGGTCATCCAAGGAAAGGAAATCTTGTTGAGTGATGCTTGAAGGGCCTTTTGGAGGAACCTGGGCGGTTTGCTTCAAGGCAGTGCCAATGGTTGGAGATAGGTTGCAACCACTTCTTTGAACGTTGCTAATACAAAATTCTCTTTTCCCCATACTTGTGTAGTATTGATTCAATTTGTTTATGTATGTCCAATTACTCTTCATATTTGAATCTATCTATCAGTTACTTGTATGATATTATGCTATAACTACCTTGTTGCAAAACTTTCTTGATCTTATTTTGTAGGTTAACTCAAGCAAGAGTCAAGAGAAGTACTAGGGTCAAGAGCAGGGAAAAACACCAAACGTAAGGATACAAGGTGTGACACTTTCTTCCCTCTTTGATAAAGTAGTTATTTCATTACAAGTCTTGTGTGCGGGTTAGGGTTCTGTCTTTCACTTGGTCAATCTCTGTTATGACATGACCCATAGGCACGGGGGAAAAATCCCATAACAAAATTGGCGACCATACTAGGGACTCTCCTAGTTTGGGTCAATCTTAGGGTTTCTTTGGTTGTCTTAGGTTTTTGTAGTTTTTCCTATTTTTGGGCTTTATTTTCAAAGATTTTCTCATCCATAAACTTTTCCAAAAGTTTTTTCAAGCCTTCCTTCTGGGATAAATTTTATTTTTCAAGTCCAACTGATTTATCTGCACTTTTTCCTTCTATGGGTCATGGATATCCATGAGCTGCAATTGTATGACCTGTGAATGTCCGTGAGTTGTAGTTTACACAGTCACGGATCTGTGTAATTGTCTTGAAATTTTAAGTTTCTTGCTCAGAATTGGTTGGTCTAAGTTGGTACTTCAATGTTCACTAAGCTTCCTAAGTTGGTTTATGCTCGGAATTGTTGATTAAAGTCTGTGAAAACTCTCACTTTATTTAAAAATGTTCTTGCTTTTGGTTTCCATTTTTATCCCTTGGATTGCATGACTATAAGACTAGTCTTGTTCTCAAGATCTCGATTTCCTGGTCACTGTTGTGGTCATCTTTTAAACTTGAGTTTATATTTGAGTTCCAGACTTTTCTTTTGTGTTTTCCTTGGTTTTTTGAAACATTAAACTATTTTTTTTTCTTTCTTTTAACATCTTTTGGTATTTTTTCTTTGGTAGAAAGAAAAATAAAACAAAAAAACCTATTTTTTCTACGAGTTAGGTCTCTTTCTTTCTTTGCATTGTTTTTCATTGTCATTTGAAAAAGAAAAAAATGTTAGCCTATACTTTTGTTTTCTTCTCACCTTAGAAGAATTTTAAAAGAAAAATAAGACAGAACATCCTTTGTTTTCTTCTTTTTCTTTTCTCAAAAGGCTACATTGTCATCTTGTATCGGAAAGAAGAAATTTGCATTTAAATATTTGAAGGATTGTTCATGCATTGTTCATGCATTTTCTTGTTGAAACTCTTTTTCATTTGAATAATCAATGCAAATTTTTCTTTGGCAATGTTCTTAAAAGTTTCATTTTTGCAAGAGTCTAAAAAAACATAAGTTTCACTCTATACCCTTTGAGTAATAACAACCTCTAAAACGAACGTTAAGCTTAAAATGTACTAGAATTTGTTTCCATGGTTCACAAACAAGTTTAGAGTTAGGGCCTTGGTTTAGGTTGGAGAGTTAACTCTCCAAGTCCATTGAACAAACATAGGAGTCTGAGCTAGGGAGAGCTTAAATCCAATTGTTGTATAAGTATAGTCAGGAGCCTTCTCTAAACAGGGGCTAAACATGAGGTCACATAAAGGAGAGTTGAAGAGAGACCCCTTAGAAGCTTAACTAAGCGTAGTGGAAAGATCATATATTTTGGGTTTCGTTAGTACCCATAACTCTGTGAGAGACAGTTATTTCGAGGCTTCAAGATTAGTTACTTTGCCCATACGTTCGATCCTGATTGTCAACTGTACCTCCCAGATACTAAGTGCGAGTTGGTGACCTTAGTGGGTCTTAGAGGTGATTGCAGGGGTTTGTCGTGGTACCTAGGGTAGATTTTATGTCACATGTTTTAGTAATGATGGAGGGTGCCCCACGAAGCATGGGTGCTTGAACATGATAAGGTTTTTCAGTGGAGGTTGGGATAACTGCTTTTCACTCCTTCGTTCATTGGTCCATGGGACTTAATTGACCTGTGTCTTTGTTCGGAAGGTCCCTTTCCACTTTTTCATTTCTTTGGACTCAAGACCTTATCCACCTAGGCTGAAAATTTGGAAGATTTGTTTGCTTGAGATGTTTCTCTTAGGGATTTATATTGGAGTGTTTCTTTGTATAGTTAAATTTAGGTTGTTTCAGTATCCTCACTTTTGGGTCATTGATTTAGGGTGGATGGCCAACCACTCCATTGGTCGGGAATGACTCCTAGTATTTCTCTTAAAAGTGTGGATCTACCTCCTAGAAGGCATGGGGTTTTATACCACTGGTTCGCTAGAGTTGGTGCGTGAGACTTTTATGGACATGAACAATCCCACAAGGGATGAACCTATGCATAAGAATGATATGGCCAAAGTTCTGAAGGAGACCAACCAAGGGACTCTTGCACAAGGGGATTCTTGTGGTTTCCCTTTCTTTGGAAACATTGGTGCCCCCTTGATGGCCACTTTGAACATTCGTGGGTTGAATGTAGGACTATCGGTTTGGTTGTGGACCACTTCAATTGTCCCAAATTTTCTTGATGCTTCTTAGATAAGAACTTTATGTCATGGGCATCGAATGGATGTTGATCCTTTATCTTCTACACCAGTGAAGCCTCCTCCTTCTTTTTCTCCCTCTTCTGGTGAAATTCTTGGTACTAGTAACCAAAAGTCTAAAAGGAATAGGAAGAAGAAGAATAACAAGAAGAAGTCACCAACCTTTGTTAGTCATCTTGGAGACCTGCACCTGACCTCTGTTAGTCATGTCGGGGGCAAGAAACCAACCACTATGAGTCACCTTGGAAGAAAATGTCCAGTCACTGCAAGTCATACCGACATTAGGTTACCAACCTCTGTTGATCATGTTGTAGACCTGTCAAAAACCTCTACGACTCATATTGAAGACAAACAACGAACCACTGCAAGTCATGCTGCGGGAAAGAGTCTAGTCACTATTAGTCATACCGGACAAACGTCACCAACCTCTGCAAGTCATGTTGGAGATCAACACCTAGCCTCTGCAAGTCATGCTGGAGATCAACACCTAGCCTCTGCAAGTCATGCTGGGAGTAACCCACTGGTTGCTGCAAGTCATGCTGGGGGCATTGATACTATTGAGAAGCCTAGACATATAGGACATAAGCCCAAGCTCCCTTGCAAGATTTGTGAGGGAGACCACCTTACTCACTTGTTCTTTGAGATTAAAGTGGTACTAAGACCACGGTCCTTATCTGAAGTCCCTTTAAATTATGAGTCATCTTCGGTTTCCCAACAATCTATTCAATCATTGGTTGATCAACTGGTCACGTTGATGCAATGTTATCCCGATACTATTCTCATTTTGGGGGGTGATGCATCTCTTGACCATGTTGTCTCACATCCTTTTCAACCAGTGGTTGAGGAAGTGGTATAGCCAATGAAATCTTTGGTTGATTCCACTCTTCTCTTGGAGAGTGACCAGTCTTCCAAAATGGTCGAGCCAATGCAATCTTTGGCCAATCCCACTCTCCTTTTAGGGAGTGATGCATATTTTGACTACGGGTTTAGCATTTCCAGTTCAATACCTTTTGAACAAGGGGGAATTATAATCTCTTCAAGTATGTTCCCTCCAAGTCCTAGGATGGTTTCCTTTGATTGGAATGATCTTGTAGAGCCTCGCCTTCATTCTTCTGCGCTTTTCCAGATAATGGTCATGGTGGAACCTATGTTGAAAGGTGTTCATCGATGTGTTGTAGATGAAGGATCCACTGCAATTATTTTATCCTCCTCATCTTGGAAATCATTGGGTTCTCCCAAGCTTGTGTCAGCTACCAGTGAGTTGTTGGCTTTCGACAAAAGACCTAGTGAATTTTTGGTGTTGTAGGGATTTTACACCCTGCAAGAGCTGAGATCCTTTAGGTTCTTCCTATACCTAATATAGGAATAGATATACAATGAACAAATGATGCTCCTAATATTGATAATCATACCAATTCTCTATCACGAACACATAAACCTGCTAGAGGGAAACCTCCACCATATATTATATTAATCAAGTAAGCAATATCACAACTTATAGATGTAAACTGAAGAGTTTTATTTCTTCCAAGATCCTTGCCCAATATTTTCCACCAAAATGCCAAAGTAACCTTGCTAGTTCTTTCTCCCCCCTTCCGATGAAAGATGGCTTGGTTCTTATAGGGCTTTAGGAATAAGGCCATATGGTTACTAAGATAAGATCCTCAGGCTCATAATGGAAGCCTTCTCGAGACTAAACCCTGAGAAATTAGAGTAAGGTCTCATCCATAGAAACCAAGTCCAAAAAGGGGAGATTATAGGCTCGGTTGTGACCTAAGCACACAGACAGAGCGACCCGGTCGTGACTTGGCCATACAGAAAGGGCGACCAACCCTTTCGATGTAGGATTGAGGAAGGAAAAATGCGACCGAAGGGAAATTTGACTAGAAACTCAAGGATAAAATGATGAAAGTGGTTGAATTAGGTAGGTGACCTCTATGAGATGATGTCCCAAGGGTTAGGGGGTTAATAATGCTAAAACAAATGCCCCCTAAAGTGTGAGGTCAGAAGAGGTGTCTGATGGTCAAAATAATATACCAATAAAAGGCGTGGAGCTGTGGGAAAAGAAGCTTGGAGAAGAGCATCGTCAATCCTGCAGAAAAAGATCCCCGAGGCGGGAATTCCCATGCTCGGTAAGACAAATGAGAGAACAGACACCATAAATACATTATGGATCTATGGATGACGTAAGTGATGGCCACAACAAAATACATTGTGGATCCATAAAGAAGCAAACATGACTTGATCATGGCCATGAAAGTATACATTGTGGATCCATGAAATATGGAAGTGAAATCATAGCCACGACCAAGTACAAATGTGGATCTACGTGACATCACACAATGCAGTAAGACAACTCAATAACTGAGTAATTGGTGAAGTGCACATAAATATTATCCATCACATCTTGGGAAATAATGTCATCTAACAAGAGGGTGATCTTTCCCAAGGTCTTCGTCCGTAATCCAAATGGTACGAATCTATGACATGCAAATAAATGAGTTGAAGTCGAGCATGGTAGAAGCTGACTGATTACCGATCATTAATGTATATCATTAGAAAATGTGAGGGAGGCCACCGATGATAATTATGGAACCCAATATATCGAGTACAATCTATGAAGTTTGAGTAAAGGAGTTGAAGTCGAACATGCAAAGATTCATTCGACATGAGTCAATGATGTAAACCCACTATCGAAATGCAAGGAGACCTGCCACTGATGTATGCAAGTCCCAAGGTACTGAAAGGTTTGTAGTTTTCAATTCTGGATAACGATCTATAGTCAACAGGCTGAAATCTGTCGAAGGAGGGCCTTGATGTATCCCCCATCAATCGATGTGAAATAGGTAAAGAAAGATGGTTTGAGAATGATAATAATGGAGCACAATTGACACAGGGACAGTTGAGATAAACGGGGGAAAAGGAATGACATGTGGTTGATGTAGGTATAACTTTATTTTAACAAGTATGCACAAAAAATGACTTGACTCAGAAACATTAAATCAGATGAAGACCATAATAATTGTTCATGGACCGAAGAATGGAACACGACACAATGATGGGAATGGTGGTCAATGAGAGAGAATGGATAACCTGAATGTTGTGTGTGGTGATAGAACAAGTTCATTGTTCAAGGACGACTCAAAGTAATGCCAACTACCAAATAATGAAGATAACAAGATGGAAAAAACCCTCTAAAAATTCCCCACCATGTTCGGTGAGTACCTGTTGAGCACTCAACAGACCCTAAAAGTCTATGTCCATTTTTACTTTTTGGGTACCACTTGATCCTTTGCACTGTCTGTTTTTCCTTCAGTATGAAACTAATAGCCGCACTTATTTTTCATATTTGATTTTTCTAAAGCTTGCTTGAACATACAACAAAGAATCATCTTAACCATTAAAGGGCACTTAACAACTACTTAAAGAATCAACGAACTAAATCTTTCCCCAACACGCTTATAAGTTTGACATCGGTAAATGATAAAGGTGATGAAAATAGTTTGAGAAGTTTAAAATAGCCGAACACTGATCTTCATCGGCGTCGACAGATGAAAGTATTTCCTTTTATGATTGAACTTTGGCAGGGGTATCACCGAAGACAGATCTGTTCGGCTTCGACAAGAAAACGAAAAGGTAAGCATTGCACAAAGAGAAAAGTGGTATCGTCGATTGTCGACACCTGACACGATTTCAGCGTCGGGGAGTTACAAAATACAATACACATTAATTTTACCTTTTAAAATGTTGATCCCCGAACCAAAAAGACATGATGTGATAAGACATTTTAACCCTTAGTTTCGCTAGATGCGACGCATTTAAGGTGTTAATAAAATTATGGATCGCGCCTTAGTTGCTAATCCGTGTGCTAATCAAAATAAATCTTTTAAACTTGTCGATTCAATGCATTTGCCTCCGTGCCTCCGTCGTCGACCAGTTATAATTTAATTGCAGGGAACCGACGATAGTTTATTTTTGAATTGCATTTATTACTCGTATTAACTGGATGATATGACAGATAGAGTCTCTCCTGTTATATGCTATCAAGGCCATTGTGCATGATCCTATTTTGCATGACAAAGATTTCAGAACGAATAGAGGAGCAAGGCTAACGATCCAGAGAAGTCATCCAAGGTTCAATGAGTATTAGGCCACTAGATTAGCAAGCATTACATGTATGTATCCCCTTGTGGTTTTTTATGCTTCCTTTTATGTTCTCAACCCAACTTCGCTCTGTACACATGTTTAAGGGCTGTTTTAATTGCAGGAACAATGCCTCCGAAGAAACCCTCTACCAGGAAATCCCCAAGAGAGCCAAAGCCGCAAGAACCAAAAGAAGGAGATGGCTCCTCCCCAGCAGTTGCAAGACAATTATAATTCACCCCCAAACTGGTGCCTATCATTAAGACAACTACCAAGAAGGCCTTCATCCAACCCCCGGCCTTCGGGGACACAGAGGCAAACATTGGAGCCAAAACAACATTCCCTCACTGGGAAGAATTGTTTAAGAAGATCAAGAAAGAATAACCCCTCGAGTATACCCTGCACAATGATCCTAATAGGAAGCTCAATGATGATATCCTTCCAAACATCCGTAGGGATTATCTACACATGGTGGCAAGCAAAAATCCAGTGTTTCCTTGCATTGAGATCCTAAAGTGGCTCATTGACCGCACCAATGCACATAAATGTTTGATTAATAATGATGATGGTGGAAGCGTCAAGGTTTTCTTGCCATCAGAGGTTGAAAGTTACTATAAGCTCCGGTATTCAGAAGAAAATCTTAGCATTGATTTCGTTCTGAGTTTTTATGCATCACACGATACCGGCAAAATCATAGTGTCGTGGAGGAGCTAAGACAAAAAATTCATGAACCAAACTTCCAGCTGGTATCTAATGACCAATCTAAGGGAACCATAAACATAATTAATGGCTCTTCTCTGTAGGTTGCATGGGGAGAAAGATTGCTCCCAATTTTCAGAGGCTTGGATGCCCCTAGCTTATACAGTGGCCATTTCAGGCACGGGTTTCAATTTGGGTGCCATCATCTCTAAACAGTTGAGCACATGCATAGGACAAGCCCAGACACCAAAAGAAGGGGAAACCCCCTCCTTCTACATGGCCTTGTATCTATTAGACATCATCTACGCCAGGAACATTTTCTCTGGAATGAACTTGAACTGGAACTCCTCGGAGCTCCCGGTCCATGGATACTTTGGCATCTTATGGGATAACAGGTACAAAAAATCATATGCCCTTATCTGTGACCAGTTTATTGCACGTATCTATTTTTTGTTGTTCAGGAAAGAGTTCCCTAGGCTGTCAAAAGAAGCGAAAAGGGTTATATCCAAAATGGGTCATTGGTATCTAGATGAGCGCAAAACCTACATCAGGGTTTTAAGAGCCACAAGGGCACCCCATTTGTTACCCATATATGTTCCTGACCGACTAGTGTTAGGGGAAATTTGCCACTAGACCATCCTACAAGGATACAATGCCACTTTAGTAAAGGACAAGAAGCGAGCCTTCATTGCGTATGGGTTTCATATTGGCTTCTACATGGTTAAAGATACCGCGCATGCTAAGCAAGAAGGGCTGAGTCAACTAGAATTCCAGTTCCGCACAGACTGATTTCACAAACATGATCCCAATGGCCTAGTCCTACAACATGCATCACATGTATCATCATGTTGGCCTTATGTCCATGATCGGTTCGAAGATGAAATTTTCACCTAAAACGCTCAATATTGGGATGAAGAGGTGTCAAGGAGGGTTGATCTTCGAACGATCAGGTTCAAAGCTATGAGTTGGGAAGATCAAGCGACATCTTTGAAGCAGACGACTCAATAAATTCTCAGGGTCCCGGAAGGAACTGTGGCACCTAAACTGGGTGAAGGAATAAGTGATCCCCAAAAGGGCATCGAGGCGGCGACAGTTTATTAGGAATCCCCGGTACAAATCAGGGATGTCCCTGAAGTTCAAGCTGCACAGGGGATGGGTGCACTTTTGTACCAACAAAGCTAGCTGCTAATGAAATTGATGCAGGATGATCCTTACCTAATCATAACGCCCACGCTTCCAACTGGCAACCGAGAAAGAATCCTGACGGTGTCGAGTGGCCTCGATTCCACAGACCTTGGGAACATCGACGGGTTAGGAAACACTGGATCCACAACATCGCCTGTCAACTCCCCTATGGATAGGACAAGTCAAACAAAGATAGGCTGGGTGTCAATAGAAACATGAGTGCCTAATCCCCTCATCAAACGTACACATATATAGTGACGACGAAAGCCCAGAACCATCTCACGACTCCCCTGTGCATGTCCAGGAGGAAAAGGGTCTTGAGAAAGTTTCCTCCCCTGAGCTTAAGGTGCAAGATGAGGAGATCTCCCAAAAGAAAATAGAAGCCGAAAGTGGTCTCGGCACAAAATAACCCAATGAATCGGAAACCGAAGCAGACCCGAATGACGAGCCCAAACCAGAGGAGAAAAAGAAAGGATCCCCGCAAAAGGAAATCAATAGTTCCATGGCCGACAAGAAAATATGTAATGAATCTATGCCCGACACCTTTATGTTACCTAATACCCAAATCCCCGATGAGCGACAAGTAGAAGTCAGACCCACAAGGCACAATGGGGAAGTTCGAGAGCCCAATCTTGAACAAATATACACCACCGGTAGTTTGGGAAACAAACAAACATGGGGCGATCAATAGATACCAGAGCTATTTGACGAGGTAGCTGTTGGGCTCCAAATATGACCTAAAATATAACCTCTATGAATCATCCAAAGGTAGGCACTGGCGCAAGCATTTTACTTGTCGCCTACGTAGGTTTTTACCTTCCATTTTCAATACCCATCCTCCAGATATGTAACCCCTGCAAAGGGACAACAATCGTAACAAAAGGAACAACAATCGTTCCATTCAAATGAAGAGAAAAAGGAACAAAAATCGTGACAAGGGAACGACAGTTGTTATATTGGGCCGAACTAATGTTGTATTAATTGAATTGTAGTACTTTCCCAACTATCTAATTTGTCAACCTGGGGTTCGTAAACTGACGAAGCACATGCAAAGTATATGCAACATTGAAGCGAGACTAATCTAATCTAATGTTTAAGCTACAACTAAAATTGAATCATTAATCTAACACACGACTGAAATAGAATCATTAATATAACATACGACTGGAATTGAATCATTAATCTAACACATGACTGAAATTGAATTAATCTAGTTGCATAAATGAAATTACTCTAAGAATGGGAAATTGCGTACAGGAAATTAATCTAGAAATGGAGAACTACATGAAGGGAAAGCAGATACAACAAGTGAAGAGTTGAATTGCATAACAACATATGAGAGCTCTCACCAATGAAGCAATCTAACATTCAATAATCAAATCAATCTTCATAACAGAATAATGAAAGAATGAAAACCAAAACCATGAATCAAAGTTAAGAATCCCTTTCTCTTTCAAATCCTAATGACTACTCTGATTCTAATTACATAATCTAACTTCATCCTAATTCCTCTTCTACTTGAATCCTCATGAAGAGAGAGC
>SNQJ01S0107768.1:0-10330 GCA_010110895.2 Picea sitchensis | reverse complement strand
AAGAACAAGTTAAAGAGCATAATTTTTAAGCAAATGTTATGAAACAAAGGAGAGTTCAATGCAACATATTCAAATGCTTCAAAAATCAGAGTGACACATACCATGATACCCGGACTCATTAACTCATGGAGCAAGACCCACTGCTACGTCAGGATCAAGCCGATGGGATGGATGTTGTTGCTGATAGATAGGATGCACTGAAGAAAAGATGGGCCCTCCGGGGCCAAGATCAAGTCGTATGGCTCTCAGTAATCCATGTCTAGGACCTGTGGGCCTCGAGACATAATCTCCTTAGTTATCCCTAGGATAAGGGATAACAGAGACCTTAGGGAAAACATATGGAGGATAATTTATTGGTTTTCATCTTTTGCCAACTACAAGCCTCTGGGCCTTTAGCCCCTTCTTCCCATGAAATGAGGTACAAGCCCTTCTTGGGTCAATATGCTTGAAGACCTAAAAGATGAGGAAACAAAAGGGAAGAAGAGTGGAAAGTGATAAATATGTGCAGGAATGGTACGATGACCCTACAAGGAGACCCCTTAGTAGCAACCCTTTACCCGATGGTAACCCACTTACTAGGACAACATGTCAACCACCAAGGTGAAATGAGAAAAAAGGCATAATTTCCAAGCAAACATTTTCAAAATCAAGAAAGAACCCTCTGCAACATGTTCAAATGTGTTAATTATTAAAATGACACTTACCATGACACCGGACTTGTTACGTCATGGAGCAAGACATGTTGTCATTTATGGGCCAAGTTGGTGTGGTGGATACTGACGTTGTTGATCAGTGGTGATGTGTGGTAAGACGAGAGGCTTTATCTTCTCATCTAGCTCTCGGCACTCCATGTCTACAACCTGCGGGCCTCGAGACATCATCTCCTTAGTTACTCCTAGAAATGGGGGGTAGCAGGTCCCAAAGGAAATGGAGTGCCAAGTGTTATAGCTCTCTGATATACGTGCAGAGTCCAAGTGTTATAGCTCTGATATACGTGATATAAGTGCAATAGTACTTGGCCCAATCTCTCAACACACCAAATAAGGAGACGCAATTGTACTCTATGTCGTACTACATGATTACCCAAGTACTAAAGAGTAATATTCCTGAGTGTTGTTCTCGACGCACTATAGTAGCAAGAACTTATCTAAAGTCAATTTCGACTAACCAAGGGGACTTCTAATATACCCATGGGTACATGGAAATGAAATTTTGTATATAGGTGTTGTCTGATGCGGTACTACTCGGAGGGGTACCAACAAGGGTTACACGAGTGTCCAACTAGGTGAAATTGCTTGTATTTCCTACGTGTTTTCTTATCTAACCGCATATTTATTATTTGAACAACAAATCACTGTGTTATTTATAGACGTCGAAATACGTCTCTAACCTAAAAAACTTCTCTAAAAATCATGGCTCAAGAAAGTGCTCTAATACCACTTGTAGTGTGCCTTACTAGCAAAATAGAAGATTCAGAGCAAAAATAACAAACTATATCAAGATTTAGAATGAAAATGAAAAATTATCACAACAATGTACTTCTTTATATAGTTTCTATCTAACCTCCTAGGAACTTTCTAGTGAAGGGAATTTTTAGTCAACAAAACCTTCTAGTAGACAAAACCTTCTAGTAAACCTTCTTACAATTATTGCTTTCACATTATATATACTACATAATCCTTGTTTAATAGAATAGCCTCAATACAAAGCAACCTATCTATCTAATTAATGGGGTTAGGGTAGGACCCTAACACTCAAGGAACAAAAAAAAATGCTAAAGGACCAAGATAGATATGGTTTGAAATGTAAATAAATGTCTCTATAAAGTAATAAAAAAGGTCAATGGGGGCTTGGTTGGTTGGTAAAATGGGGGTGGTGATATCCTCCCACCAAGGTTCAAATCCCCTCAAGGATGACATGTTCGCCTCTTGTGGGTCAATGTGCCCATGCAATTGGGTTGTTTATTATGGTTGGGATCATGTGCAACTCCTAGCCGACTAGATACAACCCACCCACGGCACCTTAGCTAAAGGAGTTCAAGTTGAATAATATAAGTTAGTTTCATTGAAGATATTCCTGATTGCAGCATTATCATACAAGAAAAGCAAAATACAGAAGTAATAGGTAGGCATTATTGGTCTTTGGGGACAGTAAACATCATCAGCATTTACAAAAAGAACTCCTTTACTAAGAAAATACTCTTTTATTTTTATTTTTTAAAAGCAATCCCTTTATTTGATCTATAGGGAGCTTTAAAGTTTAAACTCCAGCTTTTATATTTAACATGGTTGGGGGAATCCACGAGAATTGATCTTTGGACCTGTAAGCACCAACAGGCCATGGGTGTCCCCTAATTTATTTTATTTTATTCAAAATCGCAATTCTTTTACATCTAATTGCATTATTTTATGATTTAAATGCTTTTACAGATTATTGCATTTTTTGTGATGTAAATCATTTCGAATGATTTTACATTTAATTGCACTTTTTATTATTTAAATCCTTTCAAATGCTTTTACCGGCGGCAGGTCATGCTAAATAATCCATTAGGTGAATTACAATAACAGTCAATGTTCTTAGTTAGGTTTGTATATGGCCATAGGCCCCAGGATCTAGAACTCTGGTTATATCTCTGTTTTTCTTTAATACTCTGTCGATATTGATATTATATCACTGTGACTGTGCCAGGGAATTGGGTCTGGTTGTCATCTAACACAAACCCCTATCTGTATCTTTTTGTGAATATAATAGAATTTTCTAATATTTTTTAGCTTAAAAGAAAAAAAAAACACGGATTCACGTCTTCCGCCTTTAAAAAACAACACTACTACCACAGTACGTCTTCCCCCTTTCAAAAACAACACTACTACCACAGTACGTCTTCCGCCTTTAAAAGACAACACTACTATCACGGTACTGCCTCCAAGTACGCACAAATCATGGTATTTCATAATTGCCAACAAAGAAGTCTCAACAAACTGATGCAAATAATAAAAACTTAAATGATCAGTGTGAAGTCAATTGCGGTATAGAGATATTAAGGCCATTATACCATACCAGGTCCTTGGCGGTGAAGAACCAGCGGTCTCGATGACTTGACGTGGTGAAGTCGGCCATTGCTCTTGCCCCCGCTCCAATCCGTTGCGATTGCAGAGAGCGGGAGAAAGAGAGCGGGAGAGAAGCAATGGGCGGCTTTTCAACCGCCTTTAAAAGCAGTAATCACGCACGGTTACATCGCTCAGTTTTTCTTGTGCCACCTTTTCCGTATGGATTGGTGTTTAATACAATTTTTTGGCGATTACTATTGTGCCACCTTTTCCGTATGAATTGGTGTTTAATACAATTTTTTGGCGAGTACTATCATGACTATCAGTTCATAAAAGTATACCCGCAATCTTGGAGAAATTTTCACTTCGAAAAAAAATATCTATATAAGCTCATAAAAGTAAACCTGCAATCGTTGGAGAAATATTTAATTTGAAAAAGTATCTATATAAGCTCATAAAACTATACCAGCAAACGTAGGAAAAAAAATTAAATTCGAAAAAATATCTATTAAAATGAATGAAAACGAGTGGGGATGATGTGATCTACTAGCTATAACATGCTCGATTCAATATGTCAAGGTTGAGTTAATGGTCATTTTTATTTTTCAACGATACTTATCTTTACTCCTTTTTAATATTATTATTAAGCTTCCGGCATTGTTCATTTTCAATCCGTTCTTTTATTCTCAACCATTTTTACCTCGTGAACACGTGTGGGGATGATGTGAACTGATTTAATGATTCAATTTCAACATGTTAAACTTAAGGCATTTTCATTAATTTCTTATCAGCAACCATATTTACTTAATTCCTTTTTATAGAATTATTAAGCTCACATAAACGGACCATAAATTTGTTCGACAAAGATTTTCAAATTGTTCAAAACTACTGAGATTACCTTTAGGAATACATATCATCCAATTAGAAAAGTTGAAAACGACTAAAAGCCAAAGCACAAAGCTAAAAGAGAAACCTAGACACACCATAGTCAATTTTCATAAACATTTACCTTATATTATTAAGTTTTTTAACATTGGATATTATTAGGTTTTTTAACATTGGATAGTTTTTAAATGTGACATTTGTTACTATGACCTTAATCTCATATGTATTGTTTTAAACTAGAAAGACATTACATGTATTGCTTTAGAGCGTAGAAACATTAAAGCATAAAGCATAAGCATAAAGCATAAGAAAATCTATCTAAACATATCATATCACTTAACATATAACATATAACATGTGAACACATTCAAACAAAGCACCAAGCACATAACGCAATGTTTACGTGGTTCACCCCCACCCTGGGGCTACGTCCACCAACTCTTCTTCTTTATAGTCTTCGGTCAATTGGTTAGAAGCATAGGACAGAAGATCTGCACAACTTGCTAAATCCTTCTTCCTTGTGTTACAACACAAAGCCTTCTACAGTCTCTCACAGAGACTTGCACTTAGCTCTGCAAGTTTTACACAACATGCACAAAGCCTTGATCACGTAGATCGAACTCTTGGCACTTAGCCTACATCACATAGATATATCATCCACTACTTCTCTATATGGCATATACATCTATATATACATACAAAATAGGCCTAAGCGGGTAAACCCATGGGTTGACATCCCATTCCCGTTACATATTCCCAAAAACCCAAAAAGGGGCCCAAAAGGGGGTCGAGATCCCGTGATCTCCGCTTCATCTTTCTCTCCTCCTTCGACAGGCTGTCGAAGTCCCAAAATAGGCCAACATGACCAAGAAACTCCAAAACTTGGTCAAGGGCCAACAATGAGATACTACCTGGCAACACTGTTTAGGTGGGATAGTAGTTGGAACTACCTCTGGTATCCTGTAGAGATGACGCTTAAGAGTAACAATGATACTATGGGGTTGAGACTCATAAATAGCATGGCACTTCCACATATATGGTTGGCCTAAGAGAACATCATAGACATCCAGCGAGGTAACATCACATAATAACTCATCTTTGAAGGGTTGGATGCCATATGACAATCGACATTGTTGACTGACACAAATATATCATCCATGGAAAAGCCACCCAATGTTGTATGGATGCGGGTGTGGTGTTGTCAACAATCCCAATTGTTTGATGACCTCTGCTGAGATGAGGTTCTTCTGGATTTCTCTATCAATAATAAAATGCATCGGGGTCCCCTTCACCCATATATGTGAATGAAAAAGGCACTCCCCCTCTTCAGAATCTGATGGTTCTTCTGGTTGAATTATTGCGTATGCGACAATAGAAACGGGGTCTGCGTCGATGATTTGTCTTCTACCAGTATTTTCTGAATCAGATTCTAAATTAGGGTTCAACTCCTTGTGTTTGATCTCAGCCACCAATGACTGTTTTGAGCGACATTCATCGGTGTTGTGCCAGGGAATTTTATGGAAATCACACCATTTTCTAGTGTCCTTCTTCGTCTTTCTGTTACCCTTATTTTTGTGTGGCTTGTAATGGTTTTCTGAAGGCTGGTTATTAGGGTCGTCTTTACCATACTTTGGTTGTTGTGGATTTGCAGACCCGAACTCTTGCTTGTTCTGGTGCTTAAATTTCTGCTCGATTTTAACAACATATCGATAAGAAACACCCAGTGATGACATGTCCAGAAAATCCATTTCAATTTGGATTTATCTATGTAGAGCCCCACGATATTTTAGAACTAGATGGTGCTCAGAGTATTTGATACCAATATTGGTGCGCAAGGTATGGAAGGTATTGGTGAACTCTGACACTACTTGGCCCCTCTCTTGCTGTAATGTGGTCCATCTCATGTACTGGTCGTCATAGTTGCCAAGAAGGTAATATTGTTCCTTGACCGCATCCAAAAAAAATACTAAGTGGGATTGGCCCCATATATTCCAGACTCCTCTATGGAACTTTTCTCCCAATAAGTTTCTGATGCAGGAGCATCGCCAGCAGCAAGCGAGCGCAGGGGCAGAAGACATCTGGGATGAGCGTCAGCACATTTCAGCACGTTGCAAAAGTGTTTTGGAATGTTTTTGAAATATTAATGTAATAAGGCGTACCTTGCATCTATATTTTGGAGGATGTAAACAGATCATGAGCGATTTGCTCTCATCTGTAGTAGGTAGAGGCATTTATGCATAGTTAATGTAAGTAGGTAGATTTAAATTCCAAATTAGACAGTTTAGAGCGTAGGAGGGAAAACCGACTATAGAGACCCTCACCTTTGTATCGTTGGAACATTAACAATCAGAGATCATTGAGCATAAAGAAGAAGAGAGTTGTAGTAGAGAGTTGAGAAGAAGAATTCATGTACATGAGATTTGAATTAATATATGATGCTTTAATTCAGATTATGGTGTTATGATGTTTTCTGTGTATACATGTTGAATGGTATGCTTATGGTTGTTTATTCTCTCTGTTATGCATTTGCTTTAATATTGTGTGAATGTATGATTTTATGTTAAATGTTTGAAGTCTGAGAGAGAGAGAGAAAATGAGTTTCAATTGGTTATCTTCCTTAGTGAGAAGTTCTTGCAAGGAGTGCAGTGAAATTGTCCACAAGAAGTGCGTTGACGGAGATTCAGAGTTTATCTCTGAAAGCTCATAAGGGATACCATTGTTCTCATGCCCGTAGAAGTGCAGGTGAGACACAGGAGTCGTGCAAGGTGTGCGTAGGCCGGTTGAAAGTTGAGAACTTATCAACCAAGGGGTGAATTGAAAGACTGTTGTTGCAGAAAAGTGCACATAGTCGAGAGAATCAAATACTTAGAAGTATTTAAGGGACTGCCACAAGAAGTGCGCGCGGGAGTCTTATTGAAGACTCGAGGTTGCAAGGAAAGCTCAGGAGGGTTAGTGCCTTGAGATAAACAAGGGGGAGACGAAGCAAAGCCGTTTTGAAGAAGTTAAATCCCAGAGGAAGAACCTTGGCTTATTTCGCAGGAGTTATCAAGGAGCAACGAGCGGTTGAAATTCTCTGTGGGGAATTCCCGAAATCACGAGGATCATAGGATCCGAGGAAATTTCATGGTGGTTAGAGGTCGACGAGCTTACCGCTATAGGATCTAGAATCAACGTGGACCATTGATTGTGCTTTGCACAAGCCGTCAGATCATTTCGGTATTTCGGGGATCCTAGCGACAAGGAGTTGAGTGCAGTGGAACGAAAATCCCGAAGTCGCAAGTTGCGATAGGACCTGGATTAAAGTTTCAGGATTTCGGCACTTCGGGTGTCGAGAAATGGAGAAGGCAGCGCTTTGGGAGAGAAAGTCCCGAAAACTCGAAAGAGTGACAGGTGGCAGGAGTCTACGTCAAAGGTAGAAAACCGCAAGGACGACAGGTAGCGTGTCTTCGTCAATTGGCAGAGTCAAATTTTGTTGACCGTTTCAGGGTTCGAAAGTTGAAGGACGGAGAACCTTGCATTTGGATTCGTGAAATCGCGAAGTCCGAAATCCCGATGAAGTGAGAATCTCATTAAAAAGTCAACCTTTGTCGAGTGCATCGGAGTTCGGCAATTCAGGTTTCGGCAGTTGTAGAGATAAGAACCCTTGACAACAGGAATCACGAAATCGCAAAACCTGAAGTCCAGAACTTGTGAAGGGCGCAATCCTATTTCGGTTAAGGAGGTTTGGGTTGATGCTTCATGTTTGATCACGCGGGCACACCCATAAGGACCTGTGGATACACTGTTGAGTGTGAAGGGTATTTCCCGAGGGGAAACCAAAGAGTCAATTAGACTCAAAGGGTAGATTAGAATGATCCTGCGTGGACCTTGGACCAGAGGGTTTGGGGGTTTACATCAGTTGTGATATCAGAGCACAAAAAAAGTTCTTTGTTTTTTGTAGCAAAGGAAGGAAGAATATTTCTCAACCTTGCCGTCGAGAAGAAGAGATAGACCAATGCTTGATCCAGCAGTGGAAAGAGAAATGCGTGAACTACGTGCCAGGCTTGATGCCATGGAGACAACATAGAGGCACACAGTCGACACTGGAGATATCAGTGAGGCTGACAGTGAAAATGAAGCTGGACATGGAGAAGAAGTCACAATTGAAGATGTTGTAGATGAATGCCTATTCAAGGCTGTCACAAGGATAGGTGCCAGGGCAAAAATGGAGATTCCCATGTATGAGGGAAACCTATATGTTGAAGAGCTTCTAGATTGGATTAGAGCTCTGGATAAATATTTTGACTATGAGAATGTTGAGGAAGACAGGAAAGTCAAACATGTTGTCACAAGACTTAAAGGGCATGCAACATTATGGCGAGATGAACTGCAGGCTGACAGATGTTGCAAAGGCAAGCAGAAAATTAAGAGTTGGGATAGAATGGTTGCAAAGATAAAAGCAAAATTCATACCCAAGGATTATCAAATTACTCTATTTCGGAGAATGTAAAACTTGAGACAAAAGTTGATGTCAGTGAAAGAATACACTGAAGAATTCTACAAACTAAACATTAGGGCAGGTCATCGGGAAAGTGATGATGAAAAGGTTTCCAGATACATGAATGGTCTGAGATATGACATCCAAGATGAGATGAGCATGATGATCATTCGGATTGTAGAAGATGCTTATCAAATGGCTCTAAAAGATGAAGAAAAACTGAGCCGAAAGCAAGGTCAAAGAGGTCGAGGAAGAAGTCAGACCAGAGGCAAAACAATTGCCCAAGACATAACTCAAAGACCTCAAGAGGAGGGAAAGAAACCTCAAACTCAGCATTAGAGAGGAGGAAGCTCACAGAGAGGACAGTATGTTGATCAGAATGTTTTTCCTCGTACCAGAGGAAGAGGAAGAGGCAGAGGTGGAGAAATAAAATGCTTTATCTGTGGAAAAAATGGACATAAATCCTATGAATGCCCAAATAAAAAGAAAGAAGGAGGTGAAACTCACATTGCCAAAGCACAGAGACGGAATGTTGAGGCAGAAGATGTTGAGGGTGGAAGATCACTGATGATGAGAAAAGTTCTCTTAACTCTAGAGAAAGAGGCAGAGAACCCATTCCAAAGGAACCGACTTTTTCGGACTGCTTGCAAGACCAAAGACAGGGTATGCAAAGTCATCGTGGATAGTGGTAGCATAGACAATCTCGTTTCTATAGAGATGGTAGAAAAGCTAGAGCTAGAGACTATCGTACATCCAAGCCCATACAGAGTTTCATGGCTACAAAAAGGACATCGGGTAAATGTCACTAAACAATGTTTAGTTGAATTTAAAATAGGAGGATATAAAGATGAAATACTATGTGATATCATTCCCATGGATGTTTGTCATCTATTGTTGGGTAGACCATGGCAATATGACATAAATGTGATTCATGATGGGAGAAAGAACACATACACCCTGGAGAAGAATGGGAGAACTCACATGTTGTTGTTGATTAAGGATAAAGAAGTGAAACCCGAGGTAAGCAACACTGTACTTCTCATGAGTGGGAAGGAACTCCTTAAGGAGGTTAAGAAGAAGGAAGATACACAATTCATTGTGGTCAGGAAGCCTGGAGTTGTTTTAACCAGTACAAGAGTGGATGATTTACCAGAGGAAATCTAGGAGTTGTTGGAAGAGTTCGCTGATATAGTAGTGGAAGAACTACCTCGTTCATTGCCACCTATTAGAAGTATAAGCCATCATATTGATCTTATACCTGGAGCTAGTTTACCAAACAAAGCAGCGTATAGATTGACACCGCAGGAGAATGAAGAGGTCAAGAGACAGGTCCAAGATTTAATGGACAAAGGGTTGATTAGAGAGAGCTCGAGTCCATGTGTTGTTCCTGTTAGCAACATTACTTGTCTTCGGCATAGGGATATCTGGGTCTGCAGGTTGCACGAGAAGTGCCCAAGCGCGACACACAGAAGAAGTCCTTTTTGGACTTAAAATCAAGCGAGCAGGCATTTCATTCTTCAATGGAAAGGATTCAGCGACAGAGTAGAACATCGATTGATGGGTAATTGCAGATTAACCGAGTCGCGTCAAGTATAGCGCTAAAATTTTTAAGGAAGTCAACGGTCGAAATCCTTCGGGAGGCACTCGCGAAGTTACGAGGGTCGTTGATCACTAGCAGTTCAAGCGCAGTGTTATTTCTCGAGCTCGGGGTTTGTGAGTTCGAAGGAAGGACCATATCCCTTTGGTTGTGCGAGATTCCGAGTTACGAAAAGTGTCCGGAGGAGGTCAACCGTCGTTGACCATCGCATCTCGGGACTTCGCGAAGGGACAATGCCAAAGTCTGATACTCCAACTCGCGAGGTCACGAGTAGCGAGAGGCGCTAGTACTTGGGCCCTAGCCAACAGTTACATATGGAGAGCA
>SNQJ01S0107767.1:5799-30046 GCA_010110895.2 Picea sitchensis | reverse complement strand
GAAAGCTTTATTTGATATATGTACACATATGCAAAACATTGACCATCTCTAAGTCCTTGATCTATGTAAAGACATGAAGCCTTCCCAAACCTGGCAAGAATGGAAAACTAATCATGATGATCTACAACTCCCCAATCTATGTGATTTGAACTCATAGCAACAAGAGTTAGCTTCTAGCAAAGTGCACATTCATCATGGAACAAACATTTTGAGATGGCGATACTCTCCCAAGGGAACCTTTTCCATCATATAAGCTTATATTATTATGGCTCAATTGCAGATTCAACCTCGAGAAAGGATTTGAAAAATCATCTGAAAAATGAATATACAGCCAAAATTCAACACTTTCCTTTGTCTGCTAATCCACGATCGAATTATAACATGGGACAATCTTCAAAAACGGGGCTTCATAGGACCTTCGGCTTGCCCTCTCTGTTCTCAAAGTGAAGAATCAATAGATGATATACTCAACTTATGCACTTACAATTCCAACATATGGGATCAGGCAGCTCAAATCATGAGGAAAGCCGATAGAAATCAGGACAACATATCCTTAATCATTAAAATATGGTAGCCTGCAGTATTCAAAAATTCCACTTTGAATAGGGTATGAAAGCTTCTCCTAGGCTTTGTGATTTTGTAGATTTGGAAGGAATGCAATTGATGGATCTTCCAATTTAAGCTTTCACCTGACAATCTCATCTGGTCAAAATTCAAAGAGAACATTCAAGAAACAATTAGATCTCATCAATGGTCAATGGAAGATATGAAATGTGACCCTAAAGAGAAACTCATCCTCAATCATTGGAATCTCAATCTTAATCAATTGATCACCTCTAGCCCTTCTTCTGCACCCTCCATTTCCAAACCCATCTCTTAGTAGAGGTCCCCTCCTAGTTTTCTGAAAATTAACTTTGACGAAGCATCAAAGGTGAACCTGGGGCCAGTTGGCTTTCGAGTGATCTTCAGAGACAACAAATGGATAATTTGCAACATCATGGTGGGAAGCATAGGTCATGACACAAACAAATTAGTCGAGCTACAAGGTATTCTAAAAGGATTTCAAGAAGATTTTTGTTTAGGCTAGCACAAGCTCATCATATAAGGGGATTTGCAGATCATAATATATTTGTTCTCAAAACTGTTGGATGGCTCAGACCTTGTGAAAATATCTCTCCTCTAGAGACTCCTTAACCTCATCAAGCTACTCCAATCTCTTTTGTTATCTCACTTGGTTCTTATCCCCTCTCACATAAGTAGGGAGGCCAACAAAATTGTGGATACGCTAGCTAATGTTGGGGTTTATTGCAATGCACAAGACATGGTCATTGGGATCAATGATCGACCTATTCCTCCCCCGCTCCAAGAATTTATTGAAATTACACAATTGGAAAGCCAACCCCCAAATGGGGTGTTAATTATTCCATTATGACGATTCACCATAGGTTTCATTGCGCAACTACCTAGGGCTCTAAACTCCTCCTAAATTTGTTGGCTGACGCTAGCCACATCTCATTGTGTGTACAAAGCAATCTACTAATGGTACTATAGAGTCTGGTGATGAATTCATTTCTCAGTTCTGGTACGAGTTTACAACCTGTTTTTAATGTTAAGGCAATGCGAAACTTAAATTATTTGAACTTGATTATGGATTTTTTGAGTAATACCCCTCCATGGATTCATTCTCTCATATATGTTTGCTCAACTATATTTTCCTCCTCCTTTAGGCGGTCCGTGAACTCATTTTGTTCCTGGTGGGTATCATTCTTCTTAGGTCTATATCTCATTTGCATTATGCCTCATGAAAGGGCTCACTCACGTTGATCTAGTGTCCCTTTGCGTGGATCTTTCAATCAGAGACCTATCCCGTCACTCTCCTCCAGTTACTCAGATTCAACTTTACTCTCTACAAATTCCCAAGTAGAATTGGATCACTTGACCAGTCTCCAACCTGAGGATGCATCATGGGGTTGAGCTATTGAAGAGGAAGAACATACATACAACTTCCAAATTGAAGAAGAAATATGGGGTTACACCATTTTGGAGGAGGAGCGACCTCGATTTAATGAGGTCGCCCCTAGAAGGACCATGGAGGAGACTGAACAAGCTAACGGCCCCAACACTGGAGAGAGAAGGGAATAAATGGATGATAATCCTCATCATCAGAGTGGGATTCATCCCCAACTCCAATCAGAATCACGACCCACTCATCTCTCGGTAGAACACTTGCAGTTCATCTTCAAACTTCGCAGTGAAATGGCTAAGCAACAGTTTCATTAGGAATATATGGAACTCAGGCTTGGCGCGCTTCATGACATGCTTGCCAGTTTGCATCAAGGCCCAACTCATCATAGTAGACCTACTCAAGTAGCAATTGTTCCATAATCGCATGCTCTCCCCCATCATCACGAAAGAGACGATGCTCCAACAAATTGAATGTCACCCAACTATGTTTTCAATTTGTTTTGTCCTCTTTTAGATACAGTTCTCTTGTTTAATTTTGATAAACTACTTTTATTGTTAGTACAATTAAAATATAGTTGTCTAGGTAAACTTTGTTTGATTTTCATTTACTAGTGTCGGAGTTGGTCACCTCTTATGGCAGCTCCAAAACCATAAACACAATCATGTAATGTTGTATTTACAATTAATATAAGGTAACACTATTCTAGTTTAAATAATAATAATTATATGAATACGCTTTACCATTTTATAAATCACAATACTATAGTGTTTTTAATCCTTCAATGTTATAACAAATAACACATATAACCTATCATCCTTAAAATATGTATAATATCTTGAACATGATTGTTATGACCCATGTAATCATTATCCCCTATGACCCATTATTACTAAACAATATAACTCATCTCACATATATCCCCTAATATAATTCACGCAACTACTAATCCCTAATATAACCTTGATAACCCATAACCTTTAATCCCTAACCATTATATCCCCTAAGCCTCTAAGCTCTAATCCATAGCTAACATTATATATAGCCCCTTACCACTATAACACCTAGATATAAAACCCTATAACCCTTTAATGTTATTAGCACAAAGTTTTTAAAACCCTAATACACATGGTTTATAACCCCTAATCTCCCATAAAAACTAAGTATTATAACCACTAATAGTTATAACTCTAATAACCCATATAACCCCTTCACACATTTAATCTATAAACTCTAATCCATATAATTTGTCACCCCTAACAACTATGAAATTGTAACCCTTGACCCTTAATTAGTAGAAACACTATAACTTTTAACCCATGTAATCTGTAATTTCTAACCCTTATAAGTCATAACTACTATATCTTATGAAAGTTGAGTTTTATAACATCTAATCCTTGTGACCTTTAGTATATTTCTTCACACATATAACCCCTATTCATTGTACACCCTTAATCTCATACACTTACAACCTCTTGCAATAACCCCTATAAACTCTACCATTTCTAAATGCCACCTATTATAACCCCTTTCCCCTTTAACAATATAACCTTGAACATTTAACCAATATAACATGTCACTTACACTAACTCTAATTATATCTAACTCCTAAGAGATATAATTCATGATATAATCCCAAATATATATAATCCCTAAAACTTATAACCCTTCACCCCTAACCCCTCCAACCCTATCCCGTATAACTTGTATCCCTTATAACACCTAACTACCATACCCTGTAATTCTCATATTCTCTATAATCTTATACCTCTTAACCACTATAACCTTCAACACTTAACACTTATAATTTTTAACCCTCAATGTTTATAGCCCCTAAACACTAACCCTTAACGTTTATCTCATATCACCCTTACCCTTAACTATTATAAATCCTTATATGTAACCCCTATAAACTCTATAACCCTTGATATAGCCCTAAACATCAATATCGTTTATCTCTTATAACCCTTAAACTATTACACCTATAACTTCTATCATCAACCATTAACATTAATTATTTTATAATGATCAATTATTGTAAAATACAACACTTATAACCCTAAACCATACCACCCCTAAATTCTATAACCAGTAACATAACCCATAACACTAATAACACTTAAACTTTCTAACTATAATGACCCCTAACCCTGAACCATTATCAACCCTAACCTCTATATAACTTATCTTTGTAACCCTAGTCAATATAACATGTATTGATTATAACCATTTATCATTATAACCTCAATATCCCCTAACGATTTAATTTAAAACCTAATCCATATAATGCAAACCTCTATAACTCTTGATCCTATACTATTGTAGAATCTCCAATCCTAATAACTCATACTCCATAACCTTTAACAATTATGATTCTAATATCATATATCCCACATATTTTTTATCAGTCTTATAACTCCAAGCCCTTATAATCCCCATCATTGTTATCCTATAACCTCCATAACCCATACCAAATGTATCTCTTATTTAGCTTAACCTATAACCCCTAAACCTGAATACATCTATCACCCCTAATTCTTAACCTTGTAACCCCTAATTAGTATGAATATCAACCACTAAGAATTGTAACACTTAAAACCCCTATAACTTAATTACACATATAACCTTAAGTATATTAGTTATCACCTTAATTTGTCACATGAACCCTACCCTATATAACAAATAACTCTTGATTCCTAACACCTATAATTTGTATCCCTCACAACTTCTAACTTATATAACCACTAAATTTTATAAAAAAATAATTCAAATGGCATCTAACCCCTAATATATAATCCCCAAACCCTATAGTTGCTAACCATTTACCCATGACACTTAAAACCTTATATTTTTTCAAAAGAAGACCTCACATGATCTCCCTCTCTTCTTTGCAATATTCAAATGGAGTGTAGCTCAACCACCAACAACAATAGTGGTTGGTAAACCTAAAGAACTCAACAAGATTTGAACCTATAACATGTGGACTTTCCATTAAAAACATGCATTAAGCATATGTCTATTGTGCTAACCTTTAGGCGTAATCCTCAACACTTTATATATATCCACTCACTCTGATAATCCATAATATTTATAACCACTACAACCTTAAAACCTTATAACATCAATGTAACATAACCCTTGAGCCTCATAATTTCTCCCACCCCTAACATATCCATTATAACCCCTAACACCTTGAAGCCCTAAACACTAACCCCTTTATAACCTAATATAAATCTACAATCCCCAGCATTGAAATTTTAACCATTGATACCTTTGTCTCATGATATATTTTTTAATCCCTAACCATTATAACCTCTATAAACTCTAAAACATATAAATATAATCTTTGAATGCTAACATTATGAACAATATGAACATATAATACTTATCCTCATAACCATCCATTACTTTAACACTTAATCCTAAAACCCTATAACCTCTAATCCCTAATATTATAGAAATTATAACAAGTAATATTTATCCTCTAACACCAATAATGCCTAACCCCCATAACCCATTATAACTTATTACCCTTATAATCTCTATAATCACTAACCTCTTTAACTATTATCACATCTAATCAACACCCGTGACCCATTGTATAACCATTAAACCTCATAAAACCTAACCTCTAAGCTATAATATCTTAACAATGTAACCTATGACACCCATGAATCCCAACCCCTAACCCTTGTAGCCACTTAAACATGAGCACTATAAGGCACTGTTGTAGAAATTTCATTCACTCATGTAATTAATGAAAAACTAAAATTTCACCTTCTTCCAAGAAGGTTTCCCATATCTTAGCCCTAGAATTTTCCGTCTTTAAGATTGTTGTAAATTAGAGTATAAAACAACAATGGAAATATCGGAATAATTCACTTCAAATAGGTCCATATTTCTCAGCAATCCAAAGAGAGAATATACCAAATAAAGAGACAAGTTTTAGCCTCTTCTCGGGCAACTTATCAACTAATAATCAGATTGCAATATAGTAGTAGTAAAATCAACCCCTTATATTCTTCTTTATACGTCAAATCACTTAACAATTTACCCTCTAACTTATGTTGTATCAACAAGACATCAACAATTGTAAATAGTAAAGCATAAAGAACATATATAGCCAAAATTAAAATATAAATATAACACAAAACCATATATATACCAAAATTAAATATAAATATAACACAAAAACGTGGACATATGAAACTTCATATATAACCTAAAAATAAATGACAAGTACATAGCATAGCCTTATCTCAAGGGTAGTACAAAATCTCCAACTATCCAAAAAGACCTAGCTAGAATAAATCATCAAACCCTAACACAACTGAGAATATCCAAGCATAAGAATCTCTCCACACAACTCATAAGATGTCCTCCCTTTCTCTTCTTTCTAATGCACCCACTAGTTTTTTCTATCAATACCCTAATCTCCAATATCCAAGCATGAATTGTAACCTTAGAACCCCAAGGTGACATAAGAAACCCAAGAAGACCAAGAAACCCTAGTGCCTCAAGAGAGAGGGAGAGAGAGAGAGGCCTAGCATATGAAGACTTATGAGAGAGAGAGAGAGAGATAAATATATCTCCTCTTAGTCAGCATCTCATAACAAGAGTGACAGAAGTGTATGAATGAATGCGTGGAAATACCCTCCCTTCCTCTATTTATATGAGAGGCATGGTAGGCCAACAATACTATCCAGGCCTGATCCCTTACTAGCAACCTAGATGAGCCCTTGCGGGTCACACAATTCAAATGCCCACTCTAGCACAAGTGTCATGCTCCAATGGTGATGTTGTGTACAATAATGACTCTAAGGTGATGTAGCTACACAAGGCAAGTCCACACCACTCCATCATGATCCTGACGATCTATCCTCTAAAGTAATGTACTCCATTGCATCGAATACCCCCTTGCAAAAACATTTTCGAAGCCATGTTGAAACTAGGGATCATGTCCCAAAGAACCATAGTTGATTCACTAGGTTATTCCTCAGTTTATTCTTCTATCTCTACTTCAATTGGCTCATTGGATTTCTTGGATTGAATGCAACTATCAAGGAACTTGTTTTCTACCATGTTCATAGAATTTATCCATTGAGGACAAGTTTTGTTTTTTTCTGAATGATTGGATTGATGGTAATTGCATAAATTATACATGGCCACTCCCTATAGATCAATATTCAAATTCACAAGAGGGGTTTCAATAAGTTTAGGAGGGACATGTAATCTAAAGAAATGTTCATACAACCTCTAATCTCGCATCCTCTCCAACCTTACCACATCTATGATTTCATTAGATAAGAATTTAATCATCCTTTGCATACTCTCCATATGCATGGTGTCTTTATCCTTATGCTTTGTAATTTGTTTAGGTTGTGGTAGAAGCAAGATAATGTTATTTTTTAGGTTGAACAACTTCCTTCTTTGTGAAAGTTTCATGGCTTTCCTTACATCCCATAATTTCAAATTCAATGTTTTTGGCTTCCTCAAAGTTTAATGCAAAGTACTTTTCCCTACTAAAGAACATGGATATGGGTGCTAGCAATTCATTAGCATAAGCTTGAATTTGTAGCTCATGCGTAGGCATTGTTTCATATTTAAACTTATTTAGGACCGTGGTAAACATTTGGTTAAAATATTTCACTCTCTCTTTGGGACCCATGACCAAAGAGAAGAGTTTTATCATTAATTCACCTATAGTACTTTCTTCTCTAAACTTATCTAAGAATCCCTTTTGGAAATCACCCAAACAAGTAGATTGAAATACTAGGTGGAGGATTTATTCCCTAAAGTGTAAGGAAATAGCCTACACACCATGTCTTCATGTTGCACATTCATTAACCTAATAGCCAAAATCAATTTCTTAATGTGATATTTTGGAGGACCATACAAATCAGAATTGTACTTGAGAAGTAAGCATTCTGGATGTTTAGGCAAATTATGCATTTGCTTGGGCAATGCCAAGTCATCCTATACCAACTAGGGTTGGTTAGATTTTGTTTGTTTTCTTCATTGTTTTCCATATTCTTGAAACTTGAATTAGTATCTCTTACTGACCTGAGTTGGATTCAAAACCTAATTGAATTTCAAATTTCTTAGTATCTAATAGGGTTGTAGCATGATTATTGGTTGAAGGAATTAGATTAAAAGTTGGAAGATTTCTTGCAATTTTAATTAAACCAAGTCTCCTATAGTGTGAACCGTATTTGTCTCTAGTTTGTCAACAGCCTTTGTTAAGCCCCACATTGGCTCATTACAACTTAATTGGGGCATATTAGATTAGTAATGTTATTTTATATATAGTCACTTATTCCATGAATGGCTGTAATTATACCTCAGAGTTCCTCTATATATACCAAGGAGATACTTTCATTTGGAATCATCTTGTACTTGAACATTTATGTGGGTAAAAGGGGGTTTCCCTGAAGATGCTTATATGAAATTATCTCTTTCAAGGTGTTGAGTACTTATTCTCAGGTTTTTCTATGCTATATTTATATTTTGGTTCTTAACATATGGTATCAAAGCTCAAGGTCTTGGGGTTTTGCCGCCACATCTAAGCACACTGTGAATTTTCACTGGCAAATTTTTTTTCTACAATGACCATAAGGAACGATTGAGATATTTAGTAGATCTGACCAAGGTTCGTTGGGTTGAAAACTCATCTCCTAAGGCCTTATACTTTCTCAAGATAACCTTTTTAAGATAGGGTTATGGAATCATCCCAATTGAGTCATTGGGCGTAAATTCCTTTTCGCTTTATAAATTTTTGTAACGCTTCGCACTATGAACTCCAAAGGGTATTCCCAAAATTAGTAAGGTATCTATGGTAGCAATTTCAGCTTCTTATTTATCTCAAATCAGTATATACACCCTCTAGAAGATAGGGTATATGATTAGTCCTATTTACTAGTCACAAGGTGTGTCTTGTAAAAATAATAAATTCTTCCCGAGTATCCAAATTCATACCGCTTGCATTGATAGTGACAGACTCCAAGAGTTCTCGTATGAGTTTCGGTTTATATCAATTATTTTGTGCGGGGTATACTATACAAGTGAGATCTTCTGAATGCCAAAATCATCAAGTTGTGGGGAAGTTACCAGAATTTCCACTTGGCACATATAATTTTTATTTGGGACCTGGGCATTGAAGAGAAGAAATATCGTAGAGGACCTACAAAAATAAAATCGTGATACCTCGTGAAGGGACAAAATTTTGAGATACAATGGTGCTGAAGATTGTTCAGCGTAACCACCTCAAAAATCAAGGTTTAAAGTGATACTTGGGCCAACATGCCACCAAAAGGGAAATTCTAAACCAAATAAACCTCCGCATAATCCTACTTGACCTCCTCGATGAAGGTGAAGAAATGCTGAGGGACATAAAATGAACTACAAGAAGATGGATTCAATGAAGCTGTTATACAAGATGGATTCAATGGAAGCTGTTGGATACTAAGATGGATGTTTTAAAAGGAGATATCATGGTTGATCTGAAAAGTTTCCCGCAATAGAGAGGACACTGAAAGTGAAAAATGTATCCCATGAAATTCATGATGAGGACACAAGGAAGGTGAATCAAGAATGGGGAAACCCAAACTTTGGGTTGAAGACCAATCACGCTCCTAAGATCGAGCATAGGGATAAAGCTTGATGGCAAGGACCCAATCACATGGATACTCAAATGGAACAATTATTTGATCTATATAATGTGTGCCACATACGCAAAAGGTACTTAATTGCTTCTTTATATTTAGAACCCAATCAATTTTTTATGTCATTGATGGCTTTGTTCTCGCAGACCACTCGTCACTTGGACAATTCTCACTGAAGAAATGATAGTGTCCATGAGTATACAAGTGATAACACCTTCTTTAGCCAATTGATAAATCTCAAGCAAGTAGTCTGGGCCATCAGAGCAATATCATTGAGAAATTCCAAAGATCACGAATATAAAGGTATCAGATATTCTAGATGAGCACTTTGATTGATGTATTCATAGGAACATTAAAAGATAAAATTCAACATGAAGTTCAACAAGCTATAAAATTTGAAATTAAAAAAAAAAAAAAAAAAAAAAAAAAAAATGTTGAAAGTAAAATATGGCTATGGCTACTAGAAGGACTAATCCTAACATCTATAGAGAGAATAATGCTCCTTCTTCTAAAACACTCCAACCTACAAGGTTGACACCCAACAATTGAGGAAAGTAAAGAAAAGGTTTATGCTTTAATTGTGACAACAAGTACAAGAAGGGGACATGTGGTGAGAAGAAATTATTCTACATAGACGTGAAGAGGAAGAAGAACAAGAACAAGAACCATCTCAAGATGAAACAGATATCACTCTATTATGAAGGGATGACTCCCACTATATCATGTGATGCATTGGCTAGAATTAGCACTCCTCAAACCCTCAAGATCATGCTGATACATCAAAAAGAAAAGGTAGTAGTCCTAATTGATTCCTCGCGCATCTATAATTTCATTCACTATAAATTAGCCAAATCTCTCAATTACTTTGTATATCCAATGCCGAAGTTTCAAATAATGATTGCAGATGGAGGAACTATCAATTGCATAGGAAAATGCAACAAGATCAATCTCACTATGGGGGAAAATGAATAGTCCAATGATTGCTACACCCATGGGTGGTGCTGATGTTGTACTAGGAATCCAATGGTTACAACTATTAGGAATAGTGGCTTTTAATTTTCAAGAACTCTTTTCATGAAATTTTCACCGAAGGAAAAGAAATTGAGTTAACAGTTATCACAGGGAAACCCAAAGAAGGTGATAAGCCCCAATGGCATGACAAAATTATTGAAAAAGGGCATCAAGGCATTATTGCACAACATGTCACCATACTAGATGTTCAAACATCTAAGCCATCTATTCCTCAAGATATCCAAGGGATCATTGATAAGCATTCCAAAGTATTTGAAGATATTCCCAAAGGTCTTCCACCCACTCGAAATCATGATCATGAAATTCACCTAATTCCTAGGACTGTTCCTCCTAACATCAAACCATATACCTCCTAGTCTCCTATATATACCAAGGAGACATTTTCATTTGGAATCATCTTGTACTTGAACATTTATGTGGGGTAAAAGGAGGTTGCCCCCTCGAAGAGGCTTATTATCTGAAATTCTCTCTTTTCAAGGCGTTGAGTACTTATTCTGAGGTTTTTCTATGTTATATTGATATTTGGTCCTTAACAATTTCTACGATGTTTCTTCATCGAGTAAGTAAAGGGGCCATAGGTAATGAACCATTTTGTCTTGTATAAGCCCGAGTAATGTGTGTAAATGTGTTTACTTTGTCATTGGATATTGTGTAGGGTATATCAATTTTGGTTTCTTAGGGTGTGGAAAATCATTTTTTGAATGTGGGTTGTTAGTATGACTTGTCATACAAGATGACCATCCTTCTAGTGCCAATTTTGTTGAGGGGGTTGGATTCATAAAAATCAACAGTAGGGATTAAACCCAAGGAAGAGGCCTAATTAGACTATTCCCTATTTAAATGGAATAATCCTCTAGACTAATGACTCAGTACTCTTTCAATAGGATTTATGAAAATGTTTAAAAATGTTTTTGTATTTTTATAATTTTTGTTGTTAAGTGATAAATGAAAAGGGAAAAAACTAAGTTAAGTAAAGGAAGGATGAAAACTAGAGATAAATCTTAGAAAAAGTAACTGAAAATATCATTGTATGTGTATTAATCTAAGTATTAATCCTATAGGGAAAACTATTTTAATAGAATTTTTTTTAGGAAAAAAGAAATTAACTGCTACAAGAAGAGAAATATATAGGAAAGATAAATAAACAAGCAACCATTTGATCCTTGATCACCTACATAATTAATTCTGCAGGAGATATGAAATGATCAAAACACATGAAGAATAATTAAACCCTAAATAGAAAATACATTACATATTTACTAAAATATTTATAAGAAAGAATCTCAAATATATAGCAAGACGACTTAAACATGTGATAAGAAATTTTTACTAGACATCATGAGAAAACAAGTAATAATAGAGTAATCCACCAATTCAATCGTTCCACAATGATCCTTTAGCAAAATTGTTTCTGGCCACAAGAGGGATTCTGAATTAAAGATAGAAATATGTTATGATCCAATGCCTTAAAAATGATAAAAAGTCAATAATTACAATCCAATTCGAGGGGGAAACCTTCTTTTACAACATATCCACTTCATAGTAAAATATGAGATGAGATAAGATGATCATAAGAATAGGTCTCCTTGGTATATATATAGGAGACAAATGGTTCAAATATAATGAAAGGGTGCGATGAAGAGCTTCAGAGCCTACATGCAAATATAACACAAAAATTCTAATAATTCAATAAGGAGTTTTATACCTAAAATGGGGTCTTTGTATGGGGCTTTATCTAGGGCTTAACATGACCCTCCCCTTCAAACAAGTGTTGTCCTCAACACTGGACAACCACGATTGTGTTTGCATGAATAAATCATCTTCCCATGTTGCCTCTTCCACTGGTAGCTTCTTAGATTTGATTGGGTACTTGGTATTTGCTCGATTTCACATCTTTTTAATAGCTTGCATTGGGATCTTGTCACTGATTATCTTCTTTAACAAAGAAACATAGAATACTAGATTTACACTTCCTAGTCTCAAATGAATAGCATGGTCATGATCTTGAGCATGTGGAAGACCCTTAAGTATCTCTCCAAATACCTTGAAATGATTGTTAATAACATTTTGGAGATTCATTTGAGTAGAGGATACATATATTTTAACATCTATTGATATCAATTGTGCAATTACACCATGGTGTCCCTTTTTGAGTAATTTTGTCATGTTCTTAGAGCTTATCACTTTATATGTATTATCTTGGATACCTCTAAACTCAATTTCCTTTCCTTCTGAGGAAAATCTCATGAAAATATCTTGAAAATTAAAGGCCATTCTTCCCAATGACTGTAACCATTGGACCCCTATTACAACAACAACACCACACATTTGGATGGAAATCATGGGACTATCCAATAAATACTCCCCCATATTGAGCTTAATACTATGGCACTTCACAAAACAATTTATGGTACCTCCATCTGCAATCATTACATGGAACTCTAGTGTTGGATATACAAAGCAATTGAGATCTTTTGTTAGTTTTCTATTGATGAAGCTATAGGTACTACCATAATCAATCAATATTGTTACCTTTTTATTTTTTATATATTCTTCTATCTTGAGAGTTTATGGAGTACTAATGTCGTCCAAAGCATGACAATATATTGTTGGAGTAGTCTCTTCTAGCTCTAGATCTTGTGATTGTTCCACTTCTTGATCTTCTTCCTCTTCATTATCTATGTAGAATACTTTCTTCTCACTGCATTTATGCCCCTTACCATACTTCTTGTCACAATTGAAACATAGTCCCTTTTCTCTTCTTTCATCCATTTGTTGAGATGTCAACCTTTTTGGTTGAGGTTCGATTGTCTTATGAGCCCCAAAATGATGTTTGTTTCCTGTGTATGCTCCACTGGTAGACTTGTGTGTAGCCTTATTCTTGGCTTGAATATGACCATTTTTCTTGGCTTCCATAATATTTGTAGAATGTCTTAAGAAAATATCATGTTTAATGTCTTATTTTAATCCACCCATGTAATCTTCCAACAATTGTTGATCATTTATGCCATCCACCCTTGTGGTCAATACCTGAAATTCTGAATTATAATATTCAATATCACCTAAGTGATTGATTCTTGTCAACTGAATGAAGTAGTCATGTTCCCACACTTTCCCATATTGTGCTTTTAAGTCTCTTGTAAATAAACCCCAAGTACAATGATAAAGAGGGGGCTTCCTTTTCATTATCCATTGATACCATTGATATGGTTTTATCTCAAAGTTCAAATTTTTTATGTGAATCCTTTTCTTATCATCCATAATATTATATAGTTAAAATATTGCTCCATTTGGTTCACCCAAGTAAAGACCTCTGCTCCATCAAACTTCTTTAATTAAATCTTGGGAAAGTTGAATTTAGGACCCACACCATAATTAACTCCACTATTAGAGTTATATTCACTAGTTGAAAATGGCTTATTGTTGGCAGTTTGTTCCAAATGAATACTACCTTTATTTTCATGAGTTACTTTCCTTTTGATATTGTAATACCTCGATTTTCAGTCCCCACATTAAATGCATTTTGTTATTTTATGAAAGGGTGAAGTGCCTAAACAATTAAAAGAGGTCGGAGTGCCTAGAAAATGTAATTCTTTGATCATTATTAATAATAAAATACATCGTTGGCTACCAGACGGACAAGGACAATAGTTATAGGGTGTTATGATTCCACGAGAGAGGGGGATAAAGGGGCTAAGTCTATTTATTCTATTTTATTTACCCATAATTGTTTTAATTGAGAGAAGTGGTTACATGAGCTTCTTGGGGAAGCCCACATGGTTCTTGATTTCCAAGTAAATATATAAAACCATCTTTGGGCTATTTGGGGGTTCACTAATTATTTATCATTCACACTCTTCATTTTGTTCACTCTTTCATTCGTTGTTGGTCATTTATCATTCCTCATTCATTTCTTGTTCTTTGATTGAAACATGGGGGGAAACTACTGAGGAAAAGGCCATTGTTTGTTGGTTGTAGTAATGACTGGTGTATTCCAACTATGAATTAGTGTCTGCATGTTTGAGATGCATTGGCATGAGTTAGAATTTTTTTTCACAGCTGTGAATCCTTAGAGTCCTAGCATGGATATTCTTGAACGGATGCACTGGAGCCCTTGAAGGAGGTGGAAAGCCTGAGGGACTACGTGGCAGAGAAGGGAGTCCATTCTCTTGGGTTTTGTAGGCTGTAGAGAAGAGAGTTGGTTTCCTTTGGATTGTTGTGTGTTGAAAAACTTATGAGAGCTTGAGTGCTAATTGGTTTGGGATGCTAAGTGACACCTTGGAACCGTCCTTATGGATTCATAGCCTTGGATCAAGGGTGACCTACTATTGAGACTTGGAATAACAACGTCTATGGTTCGGCGGAACATCCTTGGCCTGCAACTATTTGGTGATTCATTTTGTTAAATATAAGTGCTTTGTGTCATGTGTTTCTATGATTTTATATGTATTTCCGATGCGAATTAATTAATATCTCTAAGATGTGTATCTTTAGTGTGCTTGCTTGTTGGTTATTGTTGTGCATGGCACATTTAAACATTCTTTTATGTTGTAGAGTGAATCTTGCTTATTCCATGTGTTATTATGGTGTTCTTTCATGCTTCTTTATTAATTAAATGTTAAAAGAATTTAAAATCTGTGTTGAAGAGCAATTTTGGAGTAGTGTTTCCCCACCTATGGGTGGTTGGGTACGTTACGGATTGGTATCAGAGATTTTAGTTCAAACATTAGACTGATATGGGCCAAAATGAGCGCAAATTGGGTAGGTTCGCTGTCATAGAGTCATTTTGTACAAAATTGGGGAAAGACGATGAAAAATTTGAGAGAAAATCCCCAAATTCATGAACAAATCTGAGTTTTAATGAGTTAAGATTGTTTACGAAGTTTAATGGCGTTGATCTGCAGAGTTACAAATCCAAATTGAACCCCGAAAGTTGAAAAAATTGTATTTTAATGGTTGTAGTAGCGTGGGGCAGAGTTAAGAGAATCAACGGTTGAGATTGTGTTCGATATCCAAATCAACGGTCTAGGTTCACCCTTGATAAATTTAAAAATTGAAAATTTTTCAAAGTTTGACAAAGTTATGAGATCAACAACTAAGATTCATTTTAGAGGTTTTGAAAAGGAGGAAGATCGATGTTTCGTATTCATTTTTGGTTGTTTGGGAAGTCGGAAAAAAGAAATGGTCGAGATCATCTTGGTTGGGAGATCAATAGCCCATATTCACCTGGTTTTGGGCAAAATTGCCTAAGTGTTTAAAATCACCATCTAATATCGTCGATGGCCGATGGATCTGGGATCGACGAGTTCGGAGAAGTATTGAATTTTGACTAAGTGACATCTAAGATCGTCGATGGCCGATGGATTGGGGATCGACGAGTTTGGAAAAGTGTTGAAATTTGGCCAAGTGACATCTGATATCGTCGATGGCCAATGGATCGGGGATCGACGAGTTTGGAGAAGTGTTGAAATTTGGGAAAATGACATCTGAGATCATCGATGGCCAATGGAGAAAAGAGGGTGATGACATGTCATGCCACATCAACATCCACATGTCATGCCACATCAGTATCCACGTGTCATGCCACATCATCATAGTTTCCATGTCAGAGGAAGTGTTTTCAATAGTCTTCAGGGATCATCGATCGTCGATGGGCCAATGGTCAGGCGTCATCTGAAGTTGTAGGAAGTTCCATTCACCAATGAAGATCGTCAACGACCGACGGTTGATGGCTAGGTCAGTTGGTTTGGAGTTGTGTGAAAATCGGTCATCGGGAAGTTGGGATTATGGTAGATGATCGTGTTGGTAGTTTGGGGAAAGTGTTGTGCACCCCAAAGGAGAATGTCGGTCACCAATGGGCAATGGAGCGCAAATCAATGGTCCAGATTACTTCTGACTTGAGATTGATGGTGCATATTGCACTTAAGCCATAGCTAGATCATATCAAGTCAAATTTGGATGAAGATCATGGTTTTTTTTTCAAAGAGCATATCTACAAAAGTGTCAGAGAGGGTCATTGTCCATTTTTTCTTGGATTTGTCAGAAATTGCAAAATAGTGGTTCTTAAATATCTAGTTCCAAATTCTTGGTAGATGTCTAGATTAAGTTGAAACTCTTGGGGAGAGTCTACAAAGTAGAAATATAAATAATCCACAAAGGAATTGAATAAATCCTAAGGGGATTGGTATGGGGATGTTGAAATAGGCCAAAATCTACTATTTCGGGCCACTTTTTGGGATTTTTTATATTTTTAGAGGAAGAGAAGTGACCCTAGATGACAAAACTGAAAAAATTTATTTACTCAACATTTTCCGTACTCATCAAGAAAAATAACTTTGGTTTAGTGAAATTTTTCCATAAGTGCACATATTGTGAGATAGCCAGTCTTGCTAAAAATTCTTAGTCTGGAAAAAAGGGTGAAAAAGGACAAAGTTACATATTCTAGATTGTTGTAGTTGTTTACTGGAGCATCAACTTGAAAATATAAGAATAGTTATGAATTCATTGTAATTATTTTTATCTATGGTTCATATAAAAGTTTCTCTAGTTCCTGATATATTTTCATCTACAGTTGACAGAAGTTGACATTTCAATAAAATTATGCCAGTGGAGAAAATGCACAAAAAGGGTGAAAGTGGTTTTTTCAAGAAGTCATAAATTTCATCTCAAAGATTGGAATGAGGCATGATTGTAGTCGTTGGAATAATTATTCAAACAAGAATAACCTGGAAATGTTATAATTTGGGAAATTATGATATATTTCTTTATGAATTAAGCAGAAAAAGGACTTGTAGCATTAATTGACAAAAAAATTATAACATGCATAATTCTAACAAAATAGTTACTTGCACATTTTGCAGAATTAGGGGATATNAATGTTATAATTTGGGAAATTATGATATATTTCTTTATGAATTAAGCAGAAAAAGGACTTGTAGCATTAATTGACAAAAAAATTATAACATGCATAATTCTAACAAAATAGTTACTTGCACATTTTGCAGAATTAGGGGATATCAACATATCATTTCAATATAAGAATGCATATTTGGGACATGGAGGAAGGAGAGGGAGCCTTTAGTCATAATAAATAAGCCAAATGTCAAAATACCATCGTTGATAATGCATAGACAGAATCAAATGGGCACAAGGGAAGAGGGGAACAAGAAACATTAATAGACACTGTGAGAAGCATGAAAATATAAGTGCAAATTTACAAAGAATACAATGAGAGGTTGATGAGAGAAAAACACCAAATAAATGCTCAAGTTATGCAAAGCCTAAATCAGTTGCATAGGCAAGCAAAGAATGGATCATATTTAAGGCAAGAGGAAGAAGGAATATATCATGAAAGAAGATATCACTATAGAAGAGTTGGTCATTCAATACGTGCTAGAAGAAATCATAGACATCACTAACCTCCTTACTCAACAAGGAAATCTTATGCATCTGAAGACTCCATAAGCAGTCCAGAAGTGTCTCATGTTAGACACCAAAGACAAAGACACGAATTAGACAGTTTGCAAGGAGAGTTTAGGAAGCTTAATCCACCATCCTTTGATGGTGAAAGAGAAAGGGAAGATGATGATGAATCTTGGTTGCTTGGAACTAGGAAATACTTTCAATTTCACAACTACTCATCCAACCTAGAATCCATAATTTCCACATACCATTTGCGTGGAAAAAATGCTATGTGGTGGGATCAATTGAAGAAAGTTGAGTACATTAATGAGAACAAGATCACTTGGAAGTAGTTCAAGTGATATTTTCAGGAGTATCTTTTAGATTATTTCTATGACAAGAAGATGCAAGAGTTCTTTGAACTAAGGTTGGGAAGCATGGCCATGATAGAATATGAAAATAATATTTGGGATTGTTGAAGTATGTACTATTTATCAAAGATTAATAAGTGAGGATACAAAGGTTTTTGAGTGGAATTCCATTCTTTTATAAGGAAAAAATCAGTATGATGAGCCTAGGACTTTGATAGAGACCATCAGGGAGGCTAAGTACTTGTATGAGCAAGGCAAGGGCAAAGAATTTTAATTTGTTAAAGGAATTACTTACTAGTGCGCCTATTTAAAGATTGTTGACCCAAATGAGATTTTTGTGGTATGTGCAGATGCATGAAAGGAAGGAATTGGTCGATTTCTCACTCAAAATGGGTATGTAATTAGTTACAAGTCTAGAAAATTTAAAGAACATTAGCATAATTATGCCACACATGATTTGGAGTTTGTTGCCATAGTTCACGCATTGAAGATGTGGATGAATTATCGCATGGGAAAGATATTTGAATTAAGGACATACCATAGTGGTCTAAAATATCTTTTTGAACAACCAACTTTGAATGTCAGACAAACAAGATGGCTGGAATTTTTAAGTGAGTATGACTTTGACATCAAGCATATCAAGGGAAAAGAAAATAAAGTTGTCGATGCACTCAACAAAAGAGGACATTTCATGCATTCTATATCCATTACTATGCATTAGTAAGGTTTGAAGTGCATGATTTTAGATGATGTTGTTACAGATCAACATTACCTACAGGTAAAAGAAAATTTACAGTAAGAAAATGTACAACAAAAAATTAAAGAATATGAGATTAAGGGTGATGGATTACTTATTCATAAGAATAGAATTTATGTTCCTAGTTCCAGAGAACTTAGGAATTTGGTGTTAAAAGAAATGCATAATGTTTCATATGTCAGACATCTCAGTTACCAAAAAATAATTGCAGCAGTAAGAAACCAATTCTTTTAGTTAGGAATGAAGAAGGATGTTGCTAATTACATTACCAAATGTATGGAATGTCAGAGAGTGAAAGATGAGCATAGACACCTAGCGGGTTTTCTACAACCATTGTCGATTCCAGAGAAGAAATGGGAAGTGGTAACCATTGATTTTATAACTAAGTTTTCCAGGACAACAAGGAAACATGATTCCATAATGGTAGTTGTGGATAAATAGACAAAGGCTACACATTTTGTCCCCGTAAAGATTACTCATATGAAAACTAATATTGCATAAATTTACATGAGGGAAATCTATAGGTTGCATGGGATACCTAAGGAAATTGTTTCAGACAGAGACGCAAAGTTTACTTCAAATTTCTGGAGAGGATTATTTAAGGGATTTTGTACAAATATTAACTTTAACACACCATATCATCCACAATTAGATGGGCATACAGAAAGAGTCAACCAAGTGATCGAGGACATGCTGAGAATGTATGTGATGGATAACCCATCTAAGTGGGAAGATTATTTTCATTTAGATGAGTTTTCCTATAATGATGGGTATCAAGCTTAATTGAAGATGAGCCCATTTGAAGCTTTGTATGGTAGAAAATTCAATTCTCTAGTGAGTTGGGACAACCTAGCAGACAGGGTGGTACTCGGGCCAAAATTTCTCAAGGATATGGAAGACCAGATGGTTAAAATTAAGCATAATTTGAAGGAATCACAAAATAGACAAAAGAGTTATGTAGATAAGAACAAGACAACTAGGGAATTTAAAGTGGGAGAGCATGTGCTTTTGAAAGTAAAACCCAAGAAGAGCTCATTGAAGTTGGGCAGTTGTACAAAGCTAGCAGCCAAATTCCATGGTCCATTTGAGATATTAAACATAATAGGGTTAGATGCATACATGCTTGTATTGCCTGCTTCCATAAATGTGCATAAGGCATTTCATGTCTCTTTTCTGAAAAAAAATATGTTCATGATCCTAACCATGTTATTGATTGGAATTTGATCCAGGTGGATCCAAAAGGATATTTCCAGGTCCAGTCGATGGGCATATTGGACAAAAAAGTCAAAATTCTCTAGAATCGAGTCATAGAACTGGTAAAATTTCAATGGACCTGCTACGGTCCTGAAGAAGCTACTTGGGAGCATGAAGATGCTATGTAGGCAGAGTACCCATGGTTTTTGAAGAATTTTGAAATTTTGATTTATGTTTTGTATATACACTGAGGACAATGCTAAAATAAGGGGGAGGGGAATGTAATACCCCAGTTTTCGATCCCTAGATTAAATAATGTATTTTGTTATTTTATGAACGACTGAAGTGCCTAAACAATTAAAAGATGCCAGAGTGCCTAAAAAATGTAATGCTTTGATCATTATTAATAATAAAATACATCACTGGCTGCCACGAAGACAAGGACAAGATTTATAGGGGACTATGATTCCATGAGAGAGGGAGATAAAGGGGATAAGTATTTTTATTATATTTTATTTACCCATAATTGTTTTAAATGAGAGAAGTGGTTACATGAGCTTCTTGGGGAAGACCATGTGGTTCTTGATTTCCAAGTAAATATATAAACCCATATTTGGGTTGTTTTGGGGTTCACTCATTATTCATTGTTCACACTCTTTCATTCATTGTTGGTCATTTATCATTCCTCATTCATTTCTTGTTCTTGGATTGGGACATGGGGGTGAACTGGTGAGGAAGATGCAATTGTTTGTTGGCTATAGTAATGACTAGTGTGTTCCAACCATGAATTAGTGCATGTATGTATGAGATGCATTAGCATGAGTTAAGTTTTGTTCATAGATGTGAATCATGAGAGTCCCAGCATGGAGATTCTTGACTGGATGCATTGGAGCCCTGAAAGGAGGTGGAAAGCCTCAGGTACCGCATGGCAGAGAAGGAAGTCCATTCTCTTGGGTTGTGCAGGCTGGAGAGAAGAGAGTTGGTGTACTTTGGATTATTATTTATTGATAAACCTGTGAGAGATTAAGTGTTGAGTGGTTTGGGAAGTTGAGTGACACCATGCAATTGTCCTTGTGGATTAATAGCCCTGGATTGAGGGTGAACTGTTGTTGAGACTTAGAATATCAACGTCTATGGTTGGGTGGAACGTCCTTGGTTTGCAGCTAGTTGGTGATTCATTTTGTTAAATATAGGTGCTCTTTGTCATGTGTTTATATGCTTGTATATTTATTTATGTTGTGTATTAATTAATATATCTGAGATGAGTATCTTTAATGTGCTTTCTTGCTGGTTATTATTGTGCATGGCATGTTCAAACATTCTTTTATGTTGTAGCATGAACCTTGATTATTGCATGTGTTGTTATGGTATTCTTTCATGCCTCTTTATTAATTGAATGTTATTAGAATTCAAAATCAGTGTTGAAGAGTATTTTTGGAGTAGATTTGTATGGACTATGGGTGGTTGGGTATGTTACAAATATATCGTTTAGGGAGGCTCTCATATCGAGCTTGAAAGATCATAGAAAACATGGAATTTTGTATTTCTTCTTTATTTTCATCCATCTTCTTTTTTAAGTCATTCTTATTTTCTTCCATCTTATTTTATATTTCATCCATCTTCCTTTCCATTTCTTGCATTTTTCTTTGTAATTTTACCCAATTATTAGACTTGTCACTCAAATCATTAAGTTGTTCCTCCAATTTGGACAACCTGTTATGTATGTCGTCACTTTGTTCTTGAGTCATAGATGAGACTTCTGGAGGTTTAATTGGTGTTGAAATATTTTTTGGAGCCACATGGAATAATAATAATAATAATCCTCTATTCTATATTTATCACAAATTTTGAATCACCAGAAACATATCTTCCCATAAAAATTTATTCCAATTACAGGTTATGTACCTTTCAAACCCTTAATTTGGAGTCTATCCTCGTGGCCAACCTTCCTTATGATGTAACTCTGAAATTTCATCCCTTATGAGTATGAAATTTTGTCCTCTCTTCAATGCCATAGGTCTAATCAAAATGGGATGTTCCATGTGGAAGTTAGGGTAACTTCCCCACACCTTATTGATTTTTGGCATTTCCAAAGGAGAAAACTTTTACAATATGTCACGCGCACAATATTTGGTATCTAATTTTGAAACATGTACCTGAAATACTATAGACTTTCCTATTTCCAATGCAACTAGTCTCACTGAATTGGGATCCTCCCTGAATAATATATGAATATTTTACCCAGAACACCTATTTGAGACTAGTTAATAGGACTAGTCAGAGACCCTATCTTCCACATGTTGTATCTCCAAAATTTTGATAACCCGGAATATGAAATTTTTATCGTAGATACCTTGATATACTCTAAATAATATACACGTTTCATAGTCTGAATCATCCAAGAAAAAAATTATATAGAAAAAAAATTAATATGACTTGCTTGGAGAAGAAAAACCCTAGGATCAATGAGCTCTGATACCAAATGTTATGATCCAATGCCTTAACAATGATCAAAAGTCAATAATTACAGTCCAATTTTAGGGGGAACCTCCTTTTACAATATATCCACTTCAGAGTACAATATGAGATGAGATAAGATAATCCTAAGACTAAGTCTCCTTAGTTTATATATAGAAGACAAAGGGTACAAATATACTGAAAGGGTGTGATGAAGGGGTTCATAGCCTACATGCAAATATAACAAAAGAAATGTAATAATTTAGTAAGGGGATTAATAAGGGGCTTTATACCTAACATGGGGGATTTGTATGGGGATTTGTTTAGGGCTTAACAAAATAATTGTCAGAACCCAAAAATATAAATACATAGATCGACCATTCACTGATAAGATTAAAGATACATGACTTATGATTACAAAGTACTTACCTGGAAGCTAAAGGAATCCACTTACCTGTGGCACCCAAATCCTTGACCCCGCATGTCACAATAGAGTGTGGGGGATGACGCTCCTCCCAACCAACCCCTCAATCTTCATGATTGAGAGACCTCGAGCCCTCAGTCCACTACTATGTCACCCCTTCTTATCCATTTCCTCATATTTCCCAAGCAAAATGAGATACCATTTTCTCCTTCTTTTTTTTTTATAAAGAATCCATCCATGGTAAAGAACCCGATCCTTAGGATCCATGCTTTAATTCTTTATTATATTTTAGGGTTATTCCATGTATATATTTTTAAAATGAACTAAAGAGTTTATATTGTATAAGCCACCTTGTCAAAGCAACAATAAAATCCTATGGTTCTTATAAAAAAAATTGGCTTATAGAAAATGGATCTACTACTCCTAATATACTGTAAAATATACATATTTCCTTTGGAAATATCCACATTGTTGACAACATAATTTCTTTATAAACCTCCCAAGAAAAACGACAATTTTGAAATACTTCAATTAAGTGTTGACTCATTATTTAGTACCCATTTTGCTCCACGTTGTAGTGGAGGATATTCTTCGACATCTATAGGTTCAAATCCAAGTTCCCCTTGACCATCCTTTGACTTTCCATGAAAAGAAGCAGCTGACACCTGATTGATGGAAAGGGATTGAATAGTCTGGGATAGGACCAAAGTTATACAAACTGGCACTTTGATTCTAGGCTCTCAATGGGCTGAGTGAAAGACTACTCCAAATTCCCAACTTTGACCAATCGCTGGTGGAGAGAAAATATATTTTCTTCTGATATTTCCTCATGGAACTGAAGGATTTTCTTGAGCTCCCTCAAGGAATGTAACACCCCTCCTAGCTAAGGACAACTACTCAGTCAACCGGTGAATTTTTTTTTTGAAGTGTGTGCGCGTGTGTAGAAGAAACAACCCCCTCGACTCTAGGTCAACACTCGAACCAACA
>SNQJ01S0107766.1:0-11078 GCA_010110895.2 Picea sitchensis | reverse complement strand
TGCATTTGGATGCCCTGTGTAGTGCAGTAACTTGTAAAATTATTGTTCACAGATTCACCTCCATAATTTGTTCTTAACTTTTGAATGTGATGTCCAGATTGTTTTTCTACAAGGGCCTTGTAGGCCAAAAACTTGTCAAAAACTTTGCTCTTAAGTTTTAAGAAGTAAATCCAATTACGTCTGGAAAAGTCATCAATGAAAGTTAAGAAATACTTGCATCCAGAAAAAGAAGGAGAAGAAAGTGGACCGCACAAATCACTGTGAACAAGCTGCAAAGGGCTCAAGGCATGCCAAGAGGCACGTTTGTCAAATTTTTCCTGATGATGTTTGCCAAGAACACAACCGGAAAAAACACCATCTCTGCATGCAACAAGAGGAAGACTAGTCACCATATGTTGATTACATAGTTGTTGCAATGAGCGATAGTTTAGATGACCAAACCACTCATGTCCAAGTTTTCTCAAGTCATCTCTATGAGCAACAAAAAATGATGGAAAAGATGATGACCCAAAGTTGTCAAACTTGTACAACCTAGTAATATCATCAGCAATTTTAGTTGCAATAACATGCTTAGGATATTTTAGATCCTTGATTACAACTTGGTGAGGTGAAAACTCTACAATTTTACCTTCATCTGAATGAGTGATTTGATATACTAATAGAAGGTTACAAGAAAGACTTGGAACACACAATACATCATTGAAATGACCGTTTTCTACTTGAACTGTTCCAGATCCTTCAACACTAAGAGATCTATCATCACTAACAAATATTTTCTTGGTGTTACATTCATTTAGAGAAGAAAATACGTCTCTATCCTTAGCCATATGATAAGATGCTCCAGAATCAATAAGACACTCATAAGAAGAAGAAGTAGAATTTGTATTGAGGGAGAAACCAGAAGCAGAAAGTGCATGTCCATGAGAAGAAGAAGAAGTAGTAGAATCAATATTGATGTTGTGCTTCTTCATCGTTGCTTCTAAAGTTGCCATATTCTTGAAACATTTGGACTCATCATGACCATATTTATCACAAAAGTTGCAATGTTTGCAATCTTCTTACTTTTATATTTTTCTCCTTTGTCACCATTAGGAACAGAAGCTGTCTGAGTGGGTTTAGGACCCTTATATTGTTTTTTGTTGTGGTGAGGATGTTGCTTCTTGGGATTCTTGGGTTTATCTTTCTAATGGACGACTAAGGCATTGTTAGAGGTACCTGTAGTGTTGATCACTCCAAGTTGTACAAGATTATCTTTCTCTCTAATCAAAGCATCAAAAAGGTTCTCAAGACTGGGTTTTTTATAAGTTGTCCCTAGAGCCTCTTGCATGGCATAAAAGGTATATACAAACACAAAATTTGCACTACCTAGCTTAGAAAGAATAATATAGATGCAACGATCATCTTCTATCTTTATCTTACATTCTTCACATAAAGTTCTAAATGTTTTAAACTTAGATAGATAGTCTTCAATGCAAGAAAAATCATGTCGACTTAAATTCAATACTTGATTTTCTAACTGTTGTGCTTGAATAATATTGTGTTTACTAAACATAGATTCAATCTTGTCCCAAGTTTATTTGGGCTGATCAATTGATTGAAGGTGGAACCTTAAATCAGGAGAGATGGACATTCTAATTAATCCACCTACTTTGCCATTCCTATTATCCCATTTTAATTTCTTATCAACACCAGTGGGTGTTGTTTCCTTTCCCAAGGTAATCTGGTACAAGCCTTTACTTAATAAATCCTCCATATGGGATTTCCATTGGAAGTAGTTGGTGCTAGTAAGAAAGAGATTACTTGTAGAAACCATATTAAATATGCAGATAATATGGATTTTAAAATTGAAACTAATGATCTAGATGGAAATATCTTGAAAAGTTAGGTGGTTTTAAAAAAACTGACACTGAAAACGGACTTTGGATGTGAGAGTTATGCCCTTTTTAAAAAAGGCATAAACGGTAACCAAAGGACCACGTGGTGGTGTAAGTTGCTTTATGAAGTGACTCACATTTTTAAAGAGAAGTGGGGATCACTTTTACAATGAAGTTACTTTATAAAAGAAAAGTTGCATGCAAAATAAATAACTCTAAAATAAAATATTAAAACTACTTATAATGATTCACTTGTATACTTGAAGTGAAATACACTTTACAATTTTAGCATGAACTTTTTCAAAAAAATTAACAAAAGAGAGACTTGAATTCAAGACCTCTTACTTAATAAGACAACTTTTAACCAAATGGTCTAGAAAAACATATTGTATTGTTTAGCAAGAGGATTGGGGGTGTTGTTGTTGTTGTTGTTGACATACTTGGAGAGCATGCTAAAAAAAAACTCTTGTTGTTGTTGACGGCCTTGGAGAGCATGCTAAAAAAAAACTCTTGTTGTGTTGTTGACGGCCTTGGAGAGCATGCTAAAAAAAAACTCTTGTTGTTTTTGTTGTTGACGGCCTTGGAGAGCATGCTAAATAAAAACTCTTGTTGTTTTTTTTGGCCTTGGAGAGCATGCTAAAAAAAACTCTTTTCACACAAGAAACAAATTTTGCTTCTCGATGACAACAAGGGTTAGATCTCGGTTAGCTTACCCGGAAGATGCACCTTTTCCTATCTGCTTCTTATTTGAAGAGATTGCACAGGGCGCGGGGAAAAGAGCATATGAATATCTAAAAGAATAGAAACCCGGAAACAAATAATATAAAATCAAAATAATACTCTGCAAAAATTAAAAAAATGCATATGCAGGATTTATACCTCCGGATTTGACTTAAATGGTTGTATCTTGGAAAAACAGAAACCTTTTCGAGTGAAACGAAATGTGTTCCTAGCTTAAATGAGTTCTCTGGACACAATGGAATAGTCCTCTCAGCCCATAAATGTAAGAAAATGACAAAAAATGGAGATGAGGAAACTCGGCTTCACGATCTCGATCTACAACAGGAGCAGATCTTCAAACAGTCTTTGATACCATGTTCGACAACACGGGTATTCCAATAGAGGATGAACACCTTCAGTAACCACTCACATAACTATATCAAAGATCAAAACACCGATGTTTTGACGTGGTAAAAACCCTACAAGGAAACATCCACGGCCCCAGCCAACGCGACCACTTGGAGTAGTTTATTAATGCAAAAGAAAAATATTACAAAGAGATTTTACAAGAGAGTTTCTCACAATCGATCATCGGAAAATGACCCTACATGCTCTTTAAATAGAGATCATGAACCAATCGGGTGTTAATCCATTGATCAATGGCCATTAAGACCGAGGAGAATACAAACCATCAGATCACTCTATGTTGGGAACATATCATGATTGTCGGATTTCCTAACTACAAATGCATATTAATGCATACTAAAGAAACACACTAATAAAAAAAAATTTACCTAACGACACATTAGACCAAGTAGATCTTAACTAACTCCTAAGTGTCTAAATATCCTAGCAATATCCGAGGGCCAAGTGTTAGGATACTCATTCTCCTCCTAGGTCCCACGTTGGGTCCGACTGCCCCATGTAAGCCCCAATGTAACTGCCTTTCCTGAAGTTTCCACTATGATCTATATTCGCCAAGTGTTCACAATATGATCTGAGTTGGCCACTCGAAATTTCGATCCACGCCTCGTCCAACATACCATCCCGCCTGAATCGCTCCCTTGTTTGCTAATTTGTCCGTTGTTTTATGATCTTCGTATCCATCTGAATTCTATCGTGACAATGGTTTGTAAGTTCTCCATAATTTTTTTTAGATTTTGTGTCAGACACCAATGTCTTATCACCTTGCCAATGTTAGTTCCAAACTGAAGTCTTTTTGTTGTGTTGATCACCAGAGTCGACTCTCCCTCGAATATGACACTTGCTAGGCCTTCTCTAATCATAATATCCAGACCCTGTTCCAAAGCTCCGAACTCAACTGCATTGTTTGTGGTGCTGCCAATGCTATCTACATACAGGAAGATAATATTCTCCCTACTATCTCTGAATACTCCCCTCGCTCTGGCCTTTCCGAGGTTGCCTTTGGATGCACCATCGAAATTCAATTTCAAGAATCTTATATGAGGCGTGGCCCAGGTCTTGACATCACTGAGATTATGTGGGGCACAAGGGGAAGGTAAGTTAAGGCTCCATTCGTTCAATTGTAACTAGAGAAGGATTCAAAGGTCTTGGGGAGACATCGTGTTTTTTTTAGACATAAAGTTCCTGCTCTGCACTGTCTCCCTTAATTGTGTTTTGATAGTGTCCACGATCTTAGAGATCGAGTAACTTTCATTCCTGAAGAGTCTCATGTTTCTTCCTTTCCATATTTCCCAGATGACCATTCCGGTAGTTAACCCCCAACATAGGTTAACCACTTCATTCTCACTGTAGATTTCCTTCCAATTCTCTAAAGTAGCTATAATATCTCCCTTTACCCTATCCAGTTGGCGAAATCCCATTGCTACCCAGTCCCAGATCTCGGTTGTGTAGGTGCACTCATCCAGAAGGTGGTCTGTTGTTTCCTCCTGGACTTCACAGAGGTGACATCTTCAGGGTCCTTGGAAGCCTCTTTTTACAAGGTTTTCCCACGTCAAGATTTTCTTTTGTAGAACTAGCCATTTAAAAACTTTAATCTTTGTCCATTGAGGGTAACTCCAAAGTCATTCCCAGTGAGGTTCCATGTCTCTTTGGGCTTGGCTTTCTATATAGTATCTATCTTCTTTCAGATATAATTCTCCACCATCTACCCTCCCCCATATGAGTTGGTATTCCTCCTCCGAGAACCAAATATTCCTTTTACCCACCTCCTCTTCTATCTCTTTGACCAGTTGTGTGTCCCGAGTGTTGTCTTGATTTTGGAAATTGTCCCATATTCACCATTTTGATATCTCCTCCCTTTGTTTCCAGCACTGACATACTCTTACTTTACCTTGCCCCAGCATCTCTTGTTTTATCGTGTCCCTATCTTAGTTTTCAATATTGGGTTCTTGCTGCCATGCATCTTCCCAAAATCTCATTGTTTGTCCATTCCTGATTTCCGAGAAATTGTGATCTTGGATTCACTTTTTATTCCTCCAAGCTAAGGTCTAGATGGTTGATCCTTCACCTGGGACTATGAACCTGATTATCTCCTAAGGATTTATACCTAGAACATATTTTTCTTTCTATAGGCTAGCCCACGATGTCGCGCTGTATTTAACCCATCTCCATCTCCACCACAATGTTGCTCTATAAGCCTAATTTGTTATTTATGGGTCTTGTAGACCAAGACCCCCTTTCCTCTTTGGCCAAAACAGTTTCTCCCAGGCCACTAGAGCCCATTTCTTTTTATCCTCTGCGCCTTTCCATAAGAAATTTCTTTGGATTGTTCGGATTTTTTGTAAAATACCTTTTGGGGATAGGAAGACCGACATTAAATATGTTGGGATCGCTTGTAAGATTGTCTTTGTTAGAATTAAATGACCATCTAAATTAAGGGTTCTGTAGGTCCATCTTCTTACTCTCTCTTGTAGCTTAGTGAGGATCCCTTCCCAAGTAGTGTAATTACTTTCCTTGTTCGTTAAGGGCACACCCAGATATCTAGTGGGCAGGGTTTTCCTCTCAAAACCTATGATGTTGGAGAGAGTCCTTTGGACACCAATATGGGTGTTGAAGAAGTAAATCATAGATTTTTAGTGGTTTATTTATGTCCCTAAGGCTTCTCCGAAATCAGCTAGGATCTTCTTGTAGGCTCTAGATTCCTTGACGGTGGGAATTTTGTGAAGCATTATGTCATCCACAAACTGTTGATGTGTTGTTGTAGGGAACTCTTCATACAGTCTGAGTCCTTTTATAGTTCCTTCTTCCATTGCATCTTTTATGGTTCTGCTTAACCCTTCCATCATAATGATAAACATGAAGGGTGATAATGAATCTCCTTGTATGAGGCCCCTGGAAGGGTAAAACAGGTTTGTTGGGGCTCTGTTAACCAATAATGAGAAATTAGTCATGGACACTAGGCTCATTACCCACTTGATCTAGTGCTTGTCAAATCCAAAGGATTCCAATGTTTTTTCCATATTGTTCCAACTTAGTTTGTCATATGCTTTGGCAAAGTCGAGTTGAATTATCATTTCGAATTTTTTCCTACTTTTCAGAGTATGAATTATTTCATGGAATATAATGATGTTATCCATTATTTTCCTTCCCTCCACAAAGCCTAACTTTTCCTTTGAAATCAGAATGGGGAGTAGGGGCTTCATTCTATTAGCGATAACTTTCAATATAATCTTGTACACCACATTGCAAAGGGTGATCTATATAAACCTGTCCGGAGTCCTCGCCTCATTTTCTTTGGGTATCAAGGTGATAAGAGTGGATTTTAGGGATTTCAGGATTGAGGTCGAGCCTCTTGAGTCTTCCACTATGCCATAAATATCATATTTAACCACATCCCAACAAGCTTTGAAGAAGTCTGCAATAAAACCATTTGGGCCTGGGGCCTTTCCATTTGGCATCTCCTCGATCAATTGGTCGACTTATTCAGAAGAAATAGGTTTATTTAGATTCAAGTTATGATCCATTGTAACCACCCTGGGGATATGCCTTAAGATCCTATGGATTGTTTCAGTTCTGTCCAAGTTGGGTTCTCTCACTATATTCTGAAAATGATTAACTAGAGTATTTTCAATGTCTAGGTGGGATTATCTCTCTATCCCTTCCTCATCATGGATCTTCAAGATTTTATTATGAATTATTCTCACAATAGTCGACCTATGGAAGAACTTTGCATTTTTTTCTCCTTCCTTTAACCACCACACTCTGGACTTCTGTCTCCACAGGATCTCCTCTTGTTTACATCTAGTCTCCCACTCATGAATCAATTGGTTCTCCTCTTTTTTCCTCTCCTCATTATAGCCTTCTTGGATACATTGTTCCTGGAGCCGACCAATTTTATCTTCTATATATTTTTTAGCCTGGCCAATATTCCCAAAGACTTCTTTATTCCATTGCTTGAGTTTTTTTTTATGTATTTTATCCTTCTTTGAAGTTTAAAAATTTTTGTTCCCTGTTATTGGATGCTCTCTTTCCACCAGATCTTGATGTTCTCCTTGAAAGTTAGGTGCTCGATCCAGAAACTCTTGAACCAGAACAATCTATTTTTTGGGGTTACCTGAAATATTTCCTCCAATAGAACGAGCAAGTGGTCCGAGCCCCCCCAAGGAAGAATGTTTCCTTACATTTTTATACCTTGCATGACTATTGATTATGAGATTAAGAACTTGTCTAATATCGAAGCTATTTGTTGGTGTAGGATTCTTTTGTTGTTCTAGGTGAACTGCCCATTACTAGTTTTGATATCAAATAGCTTAGTTTTTTCTATGAAGGTTGAGAAAACCTCTGCATCTCTGTCCAGTCTTCTGATACCTCCTTTTTTTTCAGCCAAAGTGGATATTATATTGAAATCACCTACTAGAATCCAGTGAGGGTTCCAATTTCGATCACTTAGGTTTTCTAGGTCTAAAATCATTTTTATTTTATCTTTTAGTAGTTGAGGGCCATAAACATTAGTGCACATAACCTTCTCTGGACTCCCTATAACTTGCATGATTACTAATAGATAATGCTTAGTAGCTTATACCGAGAGTAGTTCCACCTTCCGTGGGTTCCAAAGGGTGAGGATGATTCCAACAACATTTTCAGTATTTATATCCAAAACATTATAGATATTCCAATTTTCCTTATTTATTTGTACCATCTTTTCCAATGTACATTTGGTTTCCTGAATAAAACAAATGTCTGGTTTTTCCGCTTTAAGTTTATTTTTTAGAATTCTTTGTTTCCTGGGGTTGTTCAGGCCTCTTATATTCCAAGTGATAGCCTTCATTTTAAGCATTTGGGGGCGGGGGTAGGGAACGGTTTTTTTATCTTACCCGAGTTAATCAGAAGTGCTCCTAGTTCCTGTAAGGCCACGTTGTTGGATTTCCTCCGCTTCTTCCTCTTTTATTACTTTGGAGAGTGTTGTTGTTGAATGTCTCCCACCCTGATACTCAGGGTCCCTATTTCTCCATGCATTCATTTGATTCCTCTTGGTTTTTCTTCCTCCCTCATTAGGAAGAGGTACTGAATGTGATCTAGTTGTTCTGACGGTATGTTATCCATCCCTTGTTTTTCCCACTGCTCTAATATATTCTGGAGGTCTATCCCTTCCCTTTAGACTATGTCTCTGAGATTGGGATCCTCAGTTCCAACCTCATTCGGTTTCATTTTAGAGTCTCCATCCCCCTCATGCATTGGGGTATTTGGGTCTCAGTTACCTTCTCCAGTGGAAACTTTTTCGTTTCCGAAAATTTCTTGAAGGTTTTGTTGCTCCATTGTTTTATTTGTCTCCTTCTCTTATTGCTCTCTTTCCCCTTGCCTGTCCTAGCCCGTTTCTCCGACCTAGGTTTGGTTCCCCAGACCTTCGAAGCTATTTTTTGTTTCTAGGTTACTATTTGCGAGGGGTTTGCTTTGTCTCCAGTTTCCTTTGCCTTTATAATTTGGTTGAACAAAACCTTCCTCATCCTGGTTTTGTTTTGTTTTTCCTTGTTCCATCTTTCTAATTAATGGACATTCCCTGAGTAGGTGATTATGTTCATGACATCTTCTACATCTAAAAGGAATCTGTTTGTAATATATTCTTTGGATCCATTCCTCATCCCTGAATTACAGACATATTTCTTCTGGTAGTGCCCCCAAAACATCCATCTCTATACAAATTCTTGTGAATGAGGTGTACTTCCCCTTTAAAGTCGCATCTGATGCCTTGAAAAATTTTCCTAGTTTATTTCGTATTGCTTCAAGGGTGGAGGGAAGCCAGTAGTCCAGTGGTAGGGAGTAAACCCTAAGCCAAACTAGAATGCATTTAAAGGTCTCCTTCTCTGAGGAGAAATTCTCCTTCCAGGGTCTCGTATATAGTCCAACTAAGGCATGGAAATAAGTTTCTCCTTCGAACACCTTGTCTTTGTCTTCTATATTTATGAATATTGTTGTAAAAAAGCCTTTTGATCCTAGGTGTAGATCCACCTCTCTGTTTGGTTTCCAATGATGTTTGATCCAACTGCGCGGGATTTTTTCGGTGGGCCATAACCCCATAAATTTGCAAATTAGGGCATGTGTCTTCATATAGTCCCTATATTCTTGCGTCTGCAGGTCTTCTAGAATCACTTTTGGGATCAAATTCGTCATTGGTTTACATGGATTTCTCCCTCCCCCCAGTTGGGTTTGAGGGCTCGAGCATCTTGCATCGGGATTCTTTATTCTCCTCTCATGTTCTGTCTCATTTCTCATGGTTTTCATCGCTCTGTTGTTCTGACACCAATTCCAAGGTACCCGTCAATGGGGTATTAAAGCCTACTATGTGTGAGCCTTTCCCTCTATCCACCGCCACTTGTTTGTAGGATGGAGTCTCGCTCCCTCCTCCTCTAACTACCATTATCCTCGTCGCTGAACCCTAAAACCTGCAACAAAGCTCAAACCCTAGATCACATCGAGAATCCCATTCATATCTCTTACTATATCCATCTTCTAGAGGTAACAACTTCAAGGAGGACATACTTTTCTATTGTTTCAGTCCATAAACTCATGCCCCAAAATTTGTAATCTCATGTTTACCTACTAAGATGAGAAGACAAAAAATTTCTTACGTTTTATATATATACATTGCATTAAACATATATTTTATATTCTAAAAATTTAATGAAAATTTGTAATAAATAAAAATTACATATTATAAAAGATTATTTAATTTTTTTATTTTTATGTTTTTATTTGAAATATAAATTTTTTATATAAGTATTTCAAAACATCTTTTCCAATTTTTGCTCGTGAAAATAAATTATTATTAACTTTCACTCGTATATAATAATTATTTTTAAATTTCATATTCATAATTGAAAAATACAATCTTACATTTTATATTTATCGTTACATAAAAATTTATACAATTAATTTTTTTTTTATGTTTTAGAAAATATTTAACTAAATTAACAAGATAAACACCTCCTTATTAGTCCCTGCCGAAGGCGTAGAGGGACTATAGCGATCAATAATTTGTTGACTTCGTATTAATATGTCCTTAGACTATAAATTTTCGCATCATCTGTATTGTTCGAACTTTAGAAGTAAAAACATTATTTTTTATATAATAAAAAAAACCTTATATGTCATCGTCTCATTGCAGAATATATTGGAGGTATTATTTCCAACTTCGATGTTCCTAATGTTGTAAATTTTTAGATATACAAAGTTTTGAGCTTAGATGCTCTTTTTTAATTTTTATTACATTTTTATTGAAATGTTTACATACTGAAAGTTCTGAGCATCGACGTTGTTTTTTAATGTTTTTATTATTTCTATTCGTGTTGAAATGTTTACATACCGAAGGTTTAGAGAATTGACACTTTTTTGAGGTGCTTGAATAGGCCTGACAACTTAAATGTTTACATAGCACGAGGTCCTTAAACATTCATGACAATTTAAATGTTTGCATACCACGAGGCCCTTAAACAGCCTGACAACCTTAAATGTTTACCTAAATAGGCTTCTCACAATACATTTTTCATCGAATTTTTCCATACAATGTTGCAGTGAATTTGGACAATATAATTGTCCACTGCCAGTTGCATAGCCATTGTATGTTCATACTTCTTCTATGCTTGGAATCCAATTTGGTCATCGTTGAAGATACATACATTGTTTACTGGTTCGGTGGGTGATTCTTGTTTGTTGGTTCGTCGGTTGTTGCTTGTTGTTATTTAGTTCAACTTTGCAAGGTTGAGGACCTGGACCTGCGGTTGGACATGTTGGTTCTTGTTGCTTTCTTTTGTTTACTTCAAACTTGTAGGGTTTGGGTCCTGCATCCACAGTTGGAGCTGTTTTTTTGACTTTGTGGGGTCCAAGTCTTGCACCCACAATTCGACCTGCGATTGTTGATACTGAGAGGGGGGTGAATCAATATCAAGTACAATTTAAAACCTTTTTCAACTTATACTTAAACCATTCAACTATATCCAATGAGCAATGAATAATAGTATAAGAGTTACACCAATACACCATAATACACCATGCACAATATATGAG
>SNQJ01S0107765.1:35129-58226 GCA_010110895.2 Picea sitchensis | reverse complement strand
AAGTTTAAGCTATGTGCGCGCGTGTACAAAGGAAATAACACATTCAATTCTGCATCGCCACTCGACGACGAATAAGACGCAACCAAGATGAACATAACAAGACAACATAATATGTACGACAAGTAACTGCATGCATTAACGATGATCAATCGACAATAAGAAAGATTGACTACCCGCCCGTCCTACCCTGCAATGGTTAGGACCTCCAAGAAACATAAGCAACACTCAAGCCCAAGTTCCCGTCGATTTTAACCATTTAAGGTCTCAGGGTTGGCGACTGTTCTGAGGAACATGGAGGTGTCTACATCCCGCGCGACATAAGCAGACCAAGCACCTAAACGATTACCCACAAGTACAACAAAAATTTAAAAACCAGGGACTACAATCTGTAAGAGGCTTAATGCCATTCCAATGTGCAACTTTAGATCATAATTCATCATCAAGGTACCCTCTAAAACAACATTCAAGGAACCTTATTATACAAGTTTGAACTTTGATCAGTTTAACATTTAACAAGATAATTAGTCATTAGTTATAGTCATAAAGATAATGAATAGTCATAATTTGGATTTAACTCAGTAATTAACATTTAATATTTAATGATTGATCGATAATTAATGAATTACCCTAAAACCCTCTGACATAAACATCGTAAAATTTATATTAACATTTATTCAATGATCTAATCGTATAATTTGATAGACAAAGATTATGAATCAATAATTGTCTCATTCTACGTGATGATCATGACTCCATAATTAACGCAACAGTCAAAATATTTTATCGTGAGCACATAAGTAACATTAACATTAACTAAGTGATCTAAATGTAAACATCGATAAAGTAAGCTTAACATTACCATCTAAATGTATAAATGATCTGAAGGTATAAATGTATACAGTAACATTAACATTAGCTTAAATGATGGCAATTTTTTTAAGAAGACCTTAAGAAGTATTTTTATCTCCTTTGAAAAACAAGTTACAAGGACCAAATATATTTAATTAACAATATCCAGTTTCTTACGAAAAGGAACAATAGAACTACTCATTTATATCAATAGAAAATCAAATGATAGAATTATACAACAAATAATTGAAAATGCTTATTCGCCAATAATACGAGAACCATCATTTATATGCAACTCTAATTCACAGCAATAATCCGTTTAGGTGAAGGTATACCTCCCACCACCTGAAGCTACTCATATGATTACGCATTATTTACAAGATAACTAGATTGTCTAGATCAGGATTCAACCACAATTTACAATCAAGATAATAAAGGTCACCATTCTAGCAAGTAAATTAAGCAACCATTGAACTAGAAGGCTACCATCAATAAACCAAGGAGAAACTAAGTAAATAAGGCAGTTAATAACATGACACTTAATATTGGATAACTGGCGTTTTGGGTAAGGTAAAAAAAAATAGGGCACAAGGACGAAAGCGGTGATCAGGCCTTTAGTGAAGGTAATTTCAAAAGGTAACCAGATGATCCTCAGGATCCTAGAATGCAATCAGGTAATTAATGCACCATGCAGAAACACATTTACCCTCGATGCGAAGTCTCTCAACAACAGTTATAACAAAAATTGCACAGTTTAGACATGGATATCCGTTGAGTGATTCACTGTCTAATCAGGAATTAAAATTTTTAACTCGATGGGAAAGTGGAACTGTCCAGACTGTAATCATCCGAAATCATAAATTAGACAAAAAAAAAACGAGTGTAAAATAACTGACAGGCCACGAGTGCCTTCGCTATCTGCTGCACCATAAAAGTGGGTGTAAGATGTCCCTACCTGGCATAATTTTCGCAGTTTACTCAGAGGGTTCCACTGCAAGAGATTCGAATATCTAAGATTTCTGTTGTCCAGGCCTGTGCCTAAACTAACGCTGCCCCTCACGCACACCCTGTTGATGAACGGACAGACTTCCTATCTATTATTAAGAGGCGTCGACCCCAAAACGGAAGGGTTGTCTAACTCCCAAGGTAATACGATGGAAAATTCCATAATGAGTGGCGGTCAGGCCTGGAGTGTCGCGCATGGTAGTTAATCTGGGAAACACGGCCACCAAGGTTATGGGAGATCTCATTCCACATTGAACGCAGGGTAAGGTTGGTAATACTTGGAAAACATAGACGGAACCTCCATCAACAAACTGGAATAACAAGAAAACGCGGATTCGCAGCCCAAGATAGATGGAATCAATGCGTGGGTCAACTAATCATAAAATGCAAGAGGTGGTCGTTCACAGGGTAAACAATTGTTTGAAAAAAAAACAGCCCGGGTTATCATTCTGAAGTTTTTCCTTTTCTTTTTGCATGGATATGAAGGGAGAATGATTTTAACAGAATTAAAGCCTTCTGATCCATGAGACGACCAGACAGACAATGTGGATAGCTTCCTACAACAAACACGCTTAAAATCAAATTCCAATCTATTAAAACTCACCGGAAAGGCATGAAACGATACAAGAATTAAGGTTACCAAGAGTCAAGTTGAATATTAAACGACCACTACGAAATTCGAAACTAGGAAATCACATGTTGAACCGGTGAAGAATCCACTCTCTCTTGGTTCCACTCGGCCACTTACGTCATGATTCTAGAATCAGGTAAAGGGATTACTAAACTTCACAATTTGTTTACCCCCCCTTGGGTGATGCAACACAGAGATAGGTTAACAGCCTACCACATTCCTATGCTGAAGACACAACCTACCAGTTTATTAATAAAAACATCAACTTTCCTTCTCAACCCTGCCGAACTACCGTAGCAGGGACAACATGTAAAAAGTTTTTCTTCTGCTTCCGCAACTGCCAGCGCAGAGGGACGAATTTTACCAATGAAACAGGATGATAGCACAGAAAATAAAACAAGTCGACACAAGAATGCAACCGCAGACAGAGGTTTATGTCTAGCACAACTCGGGAACATAAAGCCACGAAGGGTATCGCAAAAGCATAGGATCCAATCAAGGAATAGTAAGACCCCAATTAGAACGTTGACCACATAAATTTAGGCAAACAACAAATGGGCAATGGCTCAAGACCGAATTCTTCCATTTACAACCAATCATACAGATCAAGCATAAGTTACCAATGCATTCTAGTCTACAAAATAACGAGAGTACCTTTGCCTTATCACCTACCTCGTGTGACATCCGCGCGCTCCGTGCCGCTCCTGCTCGCCAACCGTCGAGACCTCATCGGTACCTCCCAGCCAACGCTAGGGGTACTCTGCTTCCCCCTTAGCCCCCCGAGCCGCAAAGGGGCCACACACTATCCAGATGGTATGTCTAGCTACTAGCTCGCCTCGCAAGTCCGAGTTACCACTCGTATCCGAGCTGGAAAATCCCAACTCCCCACAAGTAATCAGTCAAGTCACAAATCCGACAATGTAACGTTACGCTAACATCTGATCCCTTTCTTCCTCAACTTCCCTTTCTTTTATAGAGTTTTAGAACCTCCAAACTTTCCCAAAATCTCTTTTAATTTAAGTTTTAATGAAAATCCTCTATAAATTCTTTGTCGTACAAGTGTCATTCATCCCCCTCTTTCCTCCAATAATTATTTTCTTTAAATTTATTAATTGTCTCATTTCCCTCACCTACCTAGAGTTGCTCTTAAATTTACTCCTAGGTGTTCCTAGATTCCCTTACAGGTTTAAATACTTTCCCTAAAATGAAGTTGCTAATTTAGTTCATTTTAGAAGGTTCTTAATTGGAAATTCCTTACTATGCTGACCTTGATTTTTACCATAAGTTCCCCTCCATTCCTTAGTTTCCTAATTTTTTATTATTCCCTTCTTTCCCCTTTTATTAGGGCCAAAATGGCAGTTGCGCTATTTACTCTTTTCCTTTTATTATTAATTTGAAATCTTTTTACACTTTCACAAGTTAAATAATTTATTTCTTCTTTACGATTTAAAACCACAAATTTTAATTAAATTATTACTCTCTTCATTTTACCCCCAAAAATTATGAAGACTAAAACTATTACTTATGTGGTTTTTAGTTTAAATTTTATTTTTATTTTTATAGGGTCTTTTTCTTAAGGTTAAACAAAATTTTACCCTAGAGAAGTTTTAGACTTAGGACTTAGATTCTGAACTGGGCGACAATTATTTAGGGAAGTTGTTTTAAGAATTTCTTAATGTGTTTAAAGTCTTAGGGCCATCTAGGTTTGTTCCTTCATCAATATCAATGCGACGTGCCCTTCAATATTCACCACATGCTCCAAGGGTGCCACTCGGCTCATTTGTTTCTTTTGCACGACATGCCCTTCAAGATGCACCATGTGCTCCAAGGGTGCCACTCGCCTCCTGTGTTTCTTTTTCGCGACGTGCCCTTTAGGATGCACCACATGCTCCAAGGGTGCCACTCGCCTCTTGACTGATTAGTAGACATCAATAACCCCTAGAGTCAACACTCCGCTAGGTGAACTTGTGGGAGACTAAGGGTTTCTACGGAATAAGGCCCCCGCCTTATTGCGCGCCCTTTAGAGTCATCGTGAGCGACTGTCACAGTCTGCCCTCACAACATCATGGATCCTCTCGAACTAGGTAATCGTTAACCTACAGTTCGAGCCACGGTGGGAATGCTAGTAGGTTGTGGTAGGGCTGTTGTCCACACCTCTCCCTCAACCTCTTTGGAAATCGTGTGTGGCCCCTTTACTCCATATGTGAGTCTGGTCAGAAAGCTATCGTCAGCCTGCATCATCAACAATCGTGTCAGGACATGTCCACATCATATCATCAAATAAAATGTACTAAAATCACAGTAAACAATCAACCCCAAAATCACACTCCCTGACTCGATCCAGAGTCCAAGGGGTCTCGTCGATGCCTCTGCATCCTCAAGGTCAAAAACCTTGCACACTCAATAAAAACGAGTCAATAGCACCTATCCATGTCAAAGCAGTAAAACATCATGTCATCTATCATATCGCATCATAATCAAGGATAAATGTTTTCTTATCATAAAAGTCTAGATCACTTGCGAGCAAGTGTCCTCAAAGAATAAGTTTTCTCAGTGTGCCAGAGCGGGATGTTACAAAAATTAGTCAATAATTACCAATATAAATTAACATAACTTATACTCTAATTTAGCATGTCTAAATTACAATTTAGTCCATATACGCAATATAATTTAACATTAATTAAAATCTAAATTAGCAATTCTAAATTAATCACTAAATACAATCTAACTTAGCAATTATCCTCATAAACAATATCAAAGTACAAGTTGCAATTATCATACTTTTTAACGATATTAATTTACAAATTAGTCATTAATGTACCCTCTAATTTAACATTAAATGCAATTCCAATTAAGCAAGCCTAAACTAAGTCAATACTAACACTATAAACAATAATTAGATTCTAATTTAACAAGTCTGGTTAATTAATGTTAAAACTAATGGACAATTCTGGTCAAATTAAATTTAAGGGTTGTCCATTCAAATGAAGAGGTTGTCTACAAAAATGCTAATAAATTGTTACATAAAGTAAATATAAATTACCATTGTTGTAAAACTGCTGTGTAAATTATACATGGGCTATCAATTAAAAAAAAAAACAGAATGCGTGTAGCTTGACAAGTCACTTGGCAATCTAAATAAAAAAAAACGACCAGAATATAATGTGTTTTAATCAATTATACATTGGTTGTCAAAAACATAATGGTGTATCTTGACAGGTCACCTGGCAATCTAAACAAAATATGACCAGACTATAATGCATTTTAACCAAGGAGAAATCAACTAAATCACTGTGGTTGAAATAAGTTCATTGTCTAGAATGTTGAAACACAGTTATTTAAAAAGTTCTTGTTATTTAGGTTTAAAAAAAAACATAGTTAGAAATATAGTTAACCATTTTTCTAAACAACTGATGAAGCGCAGACCATTGATATGTTGGGACCACGGGCCATAATGAATGCATAAACCACTAACTAGGTGAAGTTGAATATGCAGGCTAAGATTGTTGTCTTTTAATTGCTCACTAAATGCTCACTCATAATGTCTTGCAGTCCTTTAAAGTAAGAAGGAAATAACTCTCTCCAATGAAAGGTACGCCCTGTCCACTTGAACAAAATTAACCTAATGATAACTGTAAAAAAAATCATTGTCTTGCAACCAAGAAACAATAAGAGATAACCAAGAGGGAAACAATCGCATTCTATATAAGAATATCAACACATTCATAAAGGTAAACAAAAATGCCCACGAATGCGCCCCCATGAACCAGTAAGGCGCAGACAATTCATGGAGAAAAAATAAAACATGCCAAATATACAATTCACATGGCAAAATTTGCCCCCCCCAAAAAAAATGGATTGTAGTCTTAAAATGAAAAGAAATCAGTCTTAATAATTGAAAATCGCCAGAGTAACAAAGGGGGAAATTGCAGTCACAACCAGTGGCCAAAATCGCAGTCTTAAAATGCAAGGAATTAAGCCTTAATAATGGCAAATTGTCACAATAACAAAGGGGAAAATTGTCTTCAAATAATTTAAATGCATAAGAAAGAAAAAGGAAATCATAGTCCAAACGAATGTAAGGGCCTTCAACAGAAGGACAACACAATATCAATCGTCTTCAAATGTTAAAGTGAAGAGGTAAAAATGCAGAGAATATTGCTATCATTAAAGAAAACACAGAGTTAAGTTGCAGGGAGGTATCACAATGCAAATTTAAGTTAACCAACAATATGTAAAAATGCAGAATTAAATTCATCCAACATTATATAAAAACACAGATTTAAATATATCCGACGATATTTAAAAATGCAAAGTTAATTTGATCCAACAACTTATATAATCATAGAGTTAAATTCATCCAGCATTATATAAAAACGAAGATTTAAATGTATCCAACAATATTTAAAAATGCAGAGTTAAATTGATCCAGCAACATATATAAACATGGAGTTAAATTTTTGTGGTTGAGGGTGTTGAAATGCAGGAAATACCAAACATAGTTTTCAGATTACTGAGAGTAATTAAGACACAGAGGTGATAAAACAAGCAGATCCACAAGCAAGGCAGAGATCAAGGTGCGGAGATAATAAGGGGTAAACTACTGGGAAACCACATCCTTCGCGCATCATCCATCCACAGAAAAGAAGGGCACTAGAATCTATAGGTCGTTGTGCACCGAAGTGACAACCGTCGATTCGGCTCCTGGACGACTGCTCAGACATGGACTAGCGAACTAGGGATGAGAACGAAAGGCTCAATCTTCACAACAATCAACAAACCAAAGGACAGGCACAACATGCAAGGATCGAATTCCAAGGGAATCAATCAACAATGAGCTTAAGGCTATGGGAAAATTGAGTTATCACTTAAAATGCTAAGTCAACATTTCCTTACCCAATTAAAAATGCAGAATTGAAAGAATGAGGTATAATAATAATCTACCATGAAGTATCAAGTAAGCGTATCGTATCCCAAGTCATTCACTCTGAGTCGTTATCCCACGCGCTCCATGCAACTCCCTCTTGTCGACCGATGAGACTTCACCGGTACCTCCCAGACAATGCTCGGGGTACTCTTCTTCCCCCTTATCCCCCCGACCCGCAAAGGAACCACAGACACTAAAATAGAGAGAATATATCTCCGAACTCGCCTTGCAATGCCGAGCTACCACTCCTCACCAAGATGGGTATCCCAACTCTCACAAGCTAAGTCAGTCAAGTCTAAAACTTTGTAGCATAATGTTACGCATAACAGAGGAGATCCATGATCCTCCTCTTCCCTCCTTTATAATATTTTCTAAGTCTTTTACTTTCCCAAAATCCCATTTAATTTATTGTTCAATAATTTAATTCATAAAAAATCCTCCCCGTACATGTGTTACCCATCCCCTTCATTGCACCATAAATAAATTTCATTAATTAATTGATTACTCCTATTTCCCTCACCCACCTAAAATCATTCCTAGAATCGCTCCTAGGTGTCCCCATATTCCCTTACACATTTTAATGACTTACCCCCTTACTAATTTACTAGTTGAGTTTAATTGAGAAAGTTCTTAAATGCTATATACCTTACGAAGTTAGTCTTTATTCCTTTTCCTTGTGTTCCCCTTTCTTTTTATGTTTCCCGGTTTTTCCTAGTTTCCTAATTCTTTTAGATTTCTCTCTTTCCCTTTTTATTTAAAACTCAAATTGGCAGGTGTAGAAAATTAACTTTTTCTCCTTTTCCTTTTTAATTAGCATATGTGATAAAACAATTATTTTCCCTTTTTCTCTCTTTTAAATTTTATCCCCCAAAAGATTTTTATAAATTAATTGAATTACTTACACCATTCTCGTCACATGATTAATGATGATTATCATTATTATTTATTTATTTTTATTTTTATTTTTATATAAATAAATAGATTTTTTTAATCACAAGTATCACTTAGACCTAGACTTTATTTTCCTGGGATGGGCAACATTTTATTAGGAAAATTGCTTTAAATATTTCTCATCACATTATTCATTCTAAGGCCATCTAGGTTCATTCATTTATTAATTAGCAATGTGACGTGCCCTTCAAGATGCGCTAAGTTCTCCAAGGGTGCCACTCACCCCATTCTATTTCCCTTGCGCAACATTCCCTTCAGGATGCACTACGTGCTCCAAGGGTGCCACTCGCCTCTTGACTGACTTGGTAAACATCAAAACCCTTGGATTCAATAATCCAACACGTGATCTTGTGGGAGACTAAGGGCCTATAAGGAATGACGCCCCTGACTTATTGCGTGCCCCTTAGAATCATCGTGAGCAACTATCACAGTCGGCCCTCACGACATCGTGGGTCTTCTCGAACTAGGTAATCGCTAACCTACAGTTCGATCCATGGTGGGAGTGATAGTAGGCTATGGCAGGGCTCCTATCAACACCTCTCCCTTAACGTCTCTAGTAGTCATGCATGAACCCTCTACTCCACATGTGAGTTTGGTCGGCAAGCTATCGTCATCCTACATCATCAACGAATCATGTCAGAATAATATCCATAATCATATCATCTAATCAGATGCACAAATGTCATATATACAAAAATTAAACCCCAATAGTCCACTCCCCGAATCAGTTCAGAGTCCAAGGGGTTTCATCGATGCCTCTGCATCCTCGAGGTCCAAAATCCTACACACTCAGGAAAACTGAGTCAATAGAACATGTCTATGTCAAAACAGTAAAATAACATGGTATCAATTCATAACGTCTCATAATCATAATCAAATGCCCAAAAGTATAATAATCTGGATCACTTGCAAGAAAGGGTCCTCAAAGAATAAGTTCTCTCAGTGCGCACAAGAGAGGGATGTTACAGTTGTATTTATAAATTGTAAACATGTTTTGTAGGTTGGTGAGCTGAGTTATAATAATCTAGGAGGCTTACTTGGTGATTAGGCCAGAGAGCCTAGGTGTTAAAGTCTAGGAGCCTGATTTTGTATATGTAATTATGTAGATCATTAATATAATATATAAACATCATTGTATGTCGACTGAACACAAAGAAAGAGTGATGGGGGACTAAGCTTCCACAGAATGGGTAAGGGAGAGGCGGTTTAAAGGTTAGAAGAGGGGATAATATTGAGGGCTTAAGTCCTTGAGTAATAATTTATTATTATTCCAAAGTGGTGTGAAAAGTATATTTTTATCTTAAGTTCCTGGAAAAGGGAACACATACTTGATGGAGTGCATGCAACTTCATCGGAAACATGTGTCATCCTAGGCATATGCAATCTAACCCAAGAATTGAGCCATGATAGGGGTTCGTCCTCCATTCTTCCATCTGCTAGTTGAGTTGTGTGTGGTGGGCGTCTGATCTTCGCATACCCTCATGCATCTCTGAAACCAGAAAATCGTGATGTTTTCCTGAGAAGCCGACGCATCCTCTGTATGAACCATTTGAGTCTGCATTCGACCTCTGCATTGATTCCTTGTCACACACCCTAAAAACCAATGGAAAACCCATGGACTGGGCCGTGTCTCCTGTGTGTCCCGTGAACCCTATTTATCCACACTAAAAATCTGAGTTTGTGCTTAATTGTTTGGGTTGCTATCTTCTATGAAAACTGAGTATAATGTAATTGTCTGTGCCATGTGTGTTATAACTATGGGATGTTGTGGCCACGTAGTCCCTTGGATGAGTGTGATTGGATACCGTCATTTTTTCCTTATTGAGCCTTCATGTTGCCCTCCTTGTGCTAGAATGGAGCTGAAGAAGCAGGTTGTCAGGCCTATGTGAAACACTATCTCCAGGTGAGGGAGGTGGTTGTGGTTGAAGAGGCGGGTTGTCAGGCCTATGAGCAACTCTCTCTAGGTGAGAGAGTGCACTGAGGAAGTGATAACTCCTAGAAGGGGTATTGTAGCTTCCACAGAGCTCGGAGAAATTCAGTCCAGCCTGTTGCTGAAGCCCAAGGAAAGGGAGGTTTAACAACCAAAGGACTTTCCTCGTGACAGTGAAGGTGTATACTCCTGGGACGCGGCAGGCATGTGGGGAATGAGAGTCTGTGAGCAATGGACATAAGTGGCTCCTGGGAGAGAATCCATCCTCATAAACTGTGTGTCTTCCTATTGATCCAGAATCGGATCTAGGAGCCTGACAGGGCTAAAAAAGGCTCAAAAATGAAAGTGCTCAGAATTCGACAAAACCAATGCCATTGCCTCCATCTCGTTCTCTCAATTTTGGCCATATATTTACTTTCTCAAATAGATGTTGTATGTGAGAGTTATCATACTCTGACCGTTTTCCCAAATAGGGAAAAAGTCAATAGGTCTAGTCAAATGATGACATCAACATGACATCAGTAGTGCTAACATGGCAGAGACAAGTGGAAACAAGTGGCGATCCAGCAAAAGGTGATTGGTCAGTGACAGGGATCCAACCAACAGCTGACAAGTGGAATTTGTTTGGAAAATGGTTGGGTGGAACGTGGCCCAGTCAGGGGCTGTCATGTGACATCATGGTACGGGTTAATGGTTGGTGGCAAAAATGTTATGGAGCTCATGGGATTTGATCCCATGACCTCTTGGGTCAGTCCAAGACTTAGCCAAACTCCCTTACCAATGCGCCCTTGGTGGTACTTGTAATACTAAGCTCACGTTATTTTAAATAAAGTGAAACAAAGTGAAAAGGGGCAAAAAGGGGGGCTGGGGCCCATGGTTTAACTCTTACACATGACCACAACCCAGCAAAGGAGGGGGTTCTCCTCATGGGCGCACTCCAAAAGGACCCTAGCCCACTTAGTGCACCCTTTTTAATGCCCAGATCACATGCACATGTGCCCAGATCCAGGAGCTAGCGCCCGTATTAGGGGGCTTAGACTGATATTTGCCAAAAAAATGGGTTTTTTACATTGGAAAATGATTTTTCCAGTGATTTTATTAGCAGATTTAATGGATTTTGGTCATTTTTGGGAGATTTTGGACTCTTTTTGAGCCCATATTTTGGGAAGAAGTTGGGGAATGATAACCAACTTCAGATCTATAAAAACTAGGCCTTTTTGAGGCCATGGAGGATAGTCAGAGAAGATTTATGTTGAAGGGAAGCCAAGACAAAGCCATTTTTATGCAGGGAAGCTGTTGAGGAGAAGACGCTTGCGGGCCATTTCTGGGAGCTCTGATCATCCATTTTGCGTGTCGTTTCTTCTGCTGGGTTCTAGAGATCTAGAAGAACATGACCAGATCAGTCTTGTAGCCTAATGGAACTACTGCAATGTACTTTTGATATTTTAATAGAAATAAAGAAGCCTCCCCCACTGAGACAAAGGCCTGGAGACGTAGGCAATTTTGTATCGAACTCCATTATCACTTCTCTTGTTATGGTTTGTTGTTCTTATTGCTTCAGTTCATATCTGTATTATGTATTATGCTGTGATATATTCTCTCATATTCATACTCTTTCATTCAACTTCATAAATGGTTAATTAACACATGCAATTAAAAACTCAACCACAGTCATTAAAAGATCTTTTCCGGATCAAGTGGTATCAGAGCTAGTTGATGTTTGGATTTGAGTTTTGCATGTTAACCAGGGAAAAGCTACAGCATGGTGAAGGCGATATTGTTGAAAAGAATCCATTAATTGGATTGAGAAAGAGAGCTTCTCACAGTGAGAAGATGGCATCAGAAGAAGGGCTTTCTCAAGATGAGAAAGAGTTCCGGAAAATTTTCTTTGCTATGTCGGAGATGGTGAAAGTTTTGTACGAGGATTACTTGGAATGAAAGAGAATAGTTTTGGGTGAATCTTTAAAGGGAAAAAGTGAAGAGGAAGAGGATCATCGTCAGATTCCTCCTTCACCTCCATCGTCACCTCCTTCTTCTCCTTCTTCTCCAAGTTCAAGTTCTAAATCTAATGCAAAGAAACATGTTCATAAACATAATAAGGAAATTCCATTATTAAAACTTGATGTTAAATTTGAGTTGTCCATATATGATGGTGAAGTAAATGTAGAGAAACTTGACAATTGGGTCAGGCAGATGGATGTTTACTACAGTGTGCAACATATCAAGGATGAGGCCACACAAATCAAGTTGGCATCTTTGAGACTTGCAGGTACAACTCTCATCTGGTGGCAAAGAAAGTTGCAAAATGGAACACAACAAGTGGGTAATGTATTTCCATCATAGAAAAGCTTCATTTATGCACTTAGGAAACAATTCTATCCTTTGGTTTATAAATAAAAAACATTAATTGAATGGAAATCTTTAAAACTAAGAAAAGGACAAACAGTGCAAGAGTATACAGATAGCTTTCGTAAAATGGCATTGATGTTAGATATCCCATTACATACACAAGAAATTCTTATGAAGTATATAGGAGGTTTACCTGTGCATATTAGAAACACTATATTCATGTTTGGAACCACTAACCTTGATGAGGTTTATGTTCAAGATACGTATATTGAAGTAGGAAAAGCAGGTGTGTCAGGGGAATCATCATCTTCAAGGAAAGAGGACAAGAGGAAATGGCATGGAAATAATTCAAATGCAGTGACAAGGAAGGAAGGGAAGCCCTCTTGCAAGCATTGCAAGAAAGAGGGACATGATGAGGACAGATGTTAGCAGTTGCATCCCAAGAAGAGGCCAAAGTGGTTTAAGGAAAAGAAGGGAATGCAAACAGTGGCAGCGACAACAAGACCCACAGACTTGGGATCATGAAGGCATTGATTGTAGAAGCAACTTGTTTCATATAAGGGTAATCATGCAACACACTAAGATATACACATTAATCGATAGTGGATCTCAATCTAATCTAATCTCAAACGAATTGGTTAAGCAATTGGGGTTAAAAACACAAGTACATCATAAGCCTTACACACTTAAATGGATAAGCAATCATNGCACATAACAAAGAAGTGCACAATCAAATTTTCAATTTCATCTAAGTATGTGGATGAGGTAACATCTGATGTAGTTTCGTTAAGAGAATGTGGAATGGTCTTAGGTAGTCCATATTTATATGATCGTAAGGAAATCTTCTACAGGACAAAGAATTAATATGAATTAACCAAAGCAGGTCAAGATTATGTGGTTCATGCTCATCATGTTAAGGAAAATAAAACACTTCAAATAATGGAACAATTAAAGAAGGCAGTGCAAGAAAGAAACAAACCAATAATTGTTTCAAATCAAGTAATTGATCTTAAGAAAGAACAAGAAATGATTGTTGAATAGAAAATCAATCATAAGTTGCTTCAAGATGATCTCATGTCGTGCAAATATTTCAAGTATATCATCTCATTTGTAGTCGTCTTTTTGATGTTGTCATTAGTAATGTTGTCTACATGGATGATAGTGGCTTTAGTAAGATGTAACATGGTTCAAATGGCTAACAATATACTATCAGTTGTCATGATTGTGGTACGGTTGATCTTGATGAGATAGGTTCACAGGATAGAGTTCCGAGACAGAGGACAAGTCGGGTGGCCTATCCCGAGCCTGTTGACTAGTCAGTAACATTTTGGGGACCAAAAGGTCCTTTAGTGGGGAGGTGTGATCCAGAATCAGATCCAGGAGCCTGACATGGCTCAAAAAGTCTAAAAACTGAAAGTGCTCAAAATTTGATGAAACCAATTCCATTGCGTCTGTCTCGTTCTCCCGATTCTGACCATATATTTACTTTCTCAAACGAACGTTGTATGCGAGAGTTATTGTACTCTGACCGTTTTCCCAAATAGGGAAAAAGTCAACAGGTCCAATCAAATGATGACATCAACATGAGATCAGCAGTGTTGACATGGAAGAGACAAGTGGTGACAAGTGGCAATCCAGCAGAAGGTGACTGGTCAGTGACAGGGATCCAACCAACAACTGACAAGTGGAATTTGTTTGGCAAATGGTTGGGTGCCACGAGGCCCAGTCATGGGCTACCACATGGAACCATGGTATTGGTTAATGGTTGGTGGAAAAAATGTTACGGAGCTCATGGGATTTGATCCCATGACCTCTTGGGTCAGCCCAAGACTTAGCCAAACTCCCTTACCAATGCACCCTTGGTGGTACTTGTAATACCAAGCTCACTTTATTTTAAATAAAGTGCAATGAAGTGAAAAGGGGCAAAAAGGGGGGCTGGGGCCCATGGTTTAACTCTTACACATGACCAAAACCCAGAAAAGGAGGGGGCTCTCCTCATGGGCACGCCCAAAGGATAAGCTCAACCCAAGGATCTTGAGAAAATCCCATAAGACCAGGGGGGCGCACTCCAAAAGGAGCTTGGCCCACTTTGTTCGCCCTTTTTAAGGCCCAGATCACATGCACATGCACCCAGATATAGGAGCTAGTTCCCAGATTAGGGGGCTTAGCCTGATATTTGCCAAAAAAGTGGGTTTTTGACATCGAAAAATGATTTTTTCGGTGATTTTATTAGCAGATTTAATGGATTTTGGTCATTTTTGGGAGATTTTGGACTCATTTTGAGCCCAGATTTTGGGAGGAAGTTGGCGAATGATAACCAAATTCAGATCTATGAAAACTAGGCCTGTTTGAGGCCATGGAGGACATCCAAAGTAGAGTTATGCTGAAGGGAAGCCAAACCAAAGCCATTTTTAAGCAGGGAAGTTGTTGAGGAGAAGATGCTTGTGGGCCATTTCTGGGAGCTCCGATCATCCATTTTGCATGTTGTTTCTTTTGCTAGGTTATAGAGAACTGGAAGAACATGACCAGATCAGTATTGTAGCCTAATGGCACTACTGCGATGTACTTTAGAGATTTGAAAATAAATAAAGAAGCCTCCCCCACTGAGACAAAGGCCCGGAGACGTAGGAAATTTTGTGTCGAACTCCATTATCACTTCTCTTGTTATGGGTTGTTGTTCTTATTGCTTCAGTTCAGATCTATGTTATGTATTATGGTTGTGATATATTCTCTCATCTTCATCATCTTTCATTCAGCTTCATATATGGTTAATTAACAGATGTAATTAAAAACTCAACCACAGTCATTAAAAGATCTTTTTCGGATCACTTATTGACCTTGCCTAGCCTAGGATTCCCTTGCCCAGTGGATGTTAGTCCCAAATCGGGGGTGACCTACTGCTGAAAGTGATGAGTAGCGCAGTCTATGACTGGGAGGTTCATGGAAGGTATGCACGCAGTTGGTGGTGTTATTCCAATTGAAATATAAGTATAATTTATCTGCTTAATTTTATTTTATGCATAATGCTAGAATGTTATCCTGTGTTATGTTGCAAGTATGAATTGATGTTAATTCTATTTAAATCTGAATGGTAATGGTAACTCTATGTTAAAATGTGTTAACTTGATTTAATGCATATTATATTTATATGTGAATATTCTGCAGTAGTGGAATTTCCCAATCTTGTTGATGGCTGGGGATGTTACAATATGGTATCATATATTTAAAGGTGAATTTAAGGTTCTATAGGTAGCATTTCCCATCCTGTTGGTGGCCGAGGATGTTACATTATCAATTCCTAGCTTTGCCTTGCCTTACCTTTTCTTTCCTTGCACGACTATCCTTGTATTGCCTTTACTTGACTTGATTGACTAGTATTTCCTTTCCTTTTCATTTACGTGTGTTCCCTTACCTTGTGTAAGGTACAGGATATATTATAATAGTAGAAAACATAAATACTACAGAGAATAACACTGGAATATCATAATTCATGAAACCACAACACCAAAATAATACATTTATTGATAGGAAACAATGTTCACTTTCCACTTTAGGGGGGAAAACTCCAACAAAGCTCTCAATTACAATAATTCTCAAGAAAAAAATTCTCATTCCCTTGACTCCTATTTATACTAAATCTGTCTACCAAAATAACAATCTAGAGGAATATCTTCAAGAAGCAGGAACTTCTATTAGTTCTTCTTACAATTGACTTATTCTTCCTTATTGTTATGACTTATTAATATTTGCCTTTATTACATGGAAATATATTATTCTACCTACGAGAGGGGTTGGGGAGGTTAGGTCCCCAACATTCCCTATGACTTAAAAAAAACCTTGTCCTCAAGGCTTGAGATGAGGAAATTGTTGCAGAATGGTAGCTGGCTCCCAGGTGGCATCTGTTAGAGTTCTATCTTTCCAATGTACTAACAATTCCTTGATGGTGTGTTGACAGAGAAGATTCTCACGCTAGTCAAAGATGGATTGTGGTGGAAACCAGATGGATCCTTTTTCATCAAAATCGGAAAGACTGGTTTGAGTTTGGCACTTAGGTCCATTCACCTACTTTAAGGAGGAGAGATGAAAATCATTATAGAGCTTAGAATGAATGTGGGAAGCTAACTGATAGGCCACATGTCCCACACGCTTGAGAACTATATAAGGACCATAAATTTGAGTTCGATCTTCTGACAATGGTATCCTTGAGTGAATTCTTCTTATAAGTTTGTAGTTAAAGAAACAACTGGTCCCCTTCAACAAAATGACATTTTGAGTGACCTTGATCCCCTTGTTGCTTCATTTGATTCTGATCCATGACCAAATCCTCTTTGATGGTACATATAATAGCCTATCGAACTCTAAGAGTTTGGTCAACCTCCTATAACTTCGAGACACCAGGCATGCAGGAGAGAACTGAAGGTGGTTTTTTTTCATATATTGCTTCAGAAGGATTCATGCAAGTAGTTGTATGGTAAGAAGTGTTGTACCACCATTCAACTACGGGTAACCATTGATCCCATTGATTTTTCCTCTCAAATGAAAAACACCTCAAATATGTTTCCAAACACTTGTTGACAACTTTGAGTTTCACCATTGGTATTGGGATGATAGGTTTTCCTAAGATTCAACTAGGTGCCCTGTAGCCTGAAGAATTCTTTCCAAAAATTGTTGGTGAAAATTGGATCTTGGTCAGAGACAATGGAATGAGGCATTCCATGAATCTTGAATATATAATCCATGAAATGTTGACCCACTATGGATGCAATGCATAGGTGTTTAAGAGCACATAAATGAGAATATCTGGAAATAATATCAATGAACACCATGATGACGAATTTATTTCCCGATTTAGGTAAGACAAAAATGAGATCCATAGAAATATCTCTCCAAATAGTGGATGGAATTGGAAGCAGTTGTAGTGTGCCAAGGGATTTGACTATTTATCCCTTGTTGCATTGACAAACATCACATTCCACCACAAAGGTGGATACATCTTGCTTGATACCATCCCAAAAAATAGAACATTTGACCTTGTCATAGGTTTTGGTCAACCTTGAATGCCTAGCTGTGGGTGTTGCATGGAACTCAGAAAGCACTATGGATTTAAGTTGTGATTGTTTTCTTAAATATAGAAGACCTTTGCAGATAAGCTCTTCATTGTGCCAAGAGTACTCTGGAGAAACTGGAGAATTTCTTGCAATTGTTGTATCAAGCGTGGCAATTTGGGATCTTACAACCATTCCTGGCAAACAACTTAGAGACAATATGGTACAATGAAGGAGAGAGAAAAGAGGTACCCTTCATCTTCATATTTCCTTGAAATAGCGTCTACAACCACATTTTATTTTCCTTTCTTGTAAATGATATCATAATCATATCCAAAGAGCTTGATCATCCATTTTTGTTGCTCCGAGGATGAAATTTGTTACTCTAGAAATTACTTGAGGCTCTATTTATATTTCTTAATTTGGAAGTGTTTCCCCAATAGATAAGGGAACCATAGATCCACAACATGAATAATGGCCATCATTTCATTTTTATATATTTATTGGCCCAAATGGAGCTTCGAAATTTGTTTCCTAGTGAAGGCCAAAAGTCAGCCATCTTGCATAAGGAAGATGCCAATTCCTTTCCCTAAAGCATCACATTACAGGACAAAGGTATTTCTCCAGTCAGGAAGGGAAAGGACAATAGTAGTTCACATAGCCTCTTTCAAGGCTTGGAAGGAGTGATCATTTGTTGGATTCCAAATGAAAGAATTATTTTTAAGGAGAGCAGTAAAAGGCTCAACAATTTTTCCATAATTCTTAACAAACTTGTGATAATAGGTTGTTAAACTGAGAAACCCACACAAGCTCTTTAGATTCTTGGGACAAGGCCAATACTTGATAGCCTCAATTTTCTTAGGATCCACCCTAACACCATTCTTTCCAACAATATGACCCAATTACTCCACTTCTAAGGCTCCAGAAGCACATTTATATTGTTTGAGGAAAAGTTAGTGCCAAGAGAGTAGATGAAGAACTTGATCCACATGGGAAATATGGGTTGTCCACATGTTTTACTATAGATGAGACTATCATAAAAGAAAAGTAAGACAAAAGGATGGAAGACATGATTCAGGAGACTCTGTAAAGTGGATGGAGCATTACACAATCCAAAGGGGGCCATCATGACTTCAAAAGGAAGTCTTAGTAATGTTTGTCTCTTTCATACATATCTGGTGGTAGCCAAAATGAATATCAAGTTTAGTAAATAATTGGACACCTCTTAATTCATCCAAGAGATCATCAATGAAAGGGATGGAGAATTTGTCTTTGATGGTGAGTTTGTTGAGGGTGAGAAATTTAGAATACATGCACTAAGAGCCTTATTTCTTAAGTACTATGACCACATGAGAAGAGTAGGGGTTGGTACCTATGGCGAGCAATTATTTAATAATTTTCTCAATTTCATTTTTCTAGACAAAGGGGTGATGATATGGGAAAATATTGGGAGGCATATTTTCGAGGACTAGGGGAATGGAATACATGAACACCACGAGAAGGGGGAAGTACCTAGGGAGTGGAGAAAACAACTTGATATTCAAAGATGATGGATTGGATATTAAGATGCACATTGGGTGTCTGAGTGGCATGAATGGAATGGAGTTGTGCAATAATTTCAGAATGACCTTTCTTGAGGATATTTTCCATGAGATGAGAACTAATGATTTTAGGGGAGCCAACAATGATTCCTTGTAACTTATATTGTTGGAATTCTTGGCTGAATTGCATTATTAATTCCTTAAAATCCATGATCATGGGAACAAGAGTCTGTAACTATTCTGCACCAAGAACAATGTCACAACCACCCATGTCGATAGAAAACTTATGAGATTTCATGTTGTATTGACCAATTCAGAGCCACACATTTTCACAGTGCTCACCACATTTCATGGAACCTCCATTGGCAATCATGATTTGAAAGTTGTTGACTACAAATATATAACAATTAGTTTCTTGGGAAATGAATTGATGAATAAAATTATGGGTATTTCCATTGTCAATGAGGATGATGAAATTTCAATTCCTAATGTAACCAATTATCTTGAGGGTTTGGGGAGAAAAGAAACCAGTGAAAGAATTCAATGAAATGACTTGTTAAACTTTTGGGGGTCCAAAGGTGGAGTAATATCATTTAGCTCTGGTAACTCGACCGCGGGGGGATACCACTTCCTCCGAAACATCCTCAGAGATGGCCATAAAAATTTGTGTTCCTTACACTTGTTCCCCATACAATATTTTTCAGGACAATTATAACAAAGGCCCTTGATTTGGCATTCAACCATTACTGCCTAGGTCAACCATTACTGCCTAGGTCAATTTTTGGATCTTCAGTGGACTGGAGGGAGGGAATGGAGTGGTGGGTTTAGGGAGGGGAAGAAAGGATGGTTTTCTAGTTTGAGAAGATATAACCTATTGTGCTTACTTATCTATTTTAGTATATTCCACCCAACTCTGAGGGAGAACCATGACGACATGGGAACAAATCTCATCCTTGAGGCCATCGATAAAGTAATATTCCCAGAAAAAATCATTAGAAATGCCCTTTGTACGAAAATCCAAGCACTCAAAAGTAGATATAAATTCTTCCACTGTGTCATATTGTTTCAACTTGGTAAAACAACCTAAATGGTGTTTTTTAGTGTCAAATCATTCATAAAGCTATGAAAAAAATTGTGTCCAAGCCACATACCCTTGGAGGGAATTTTTTCTCCATTGCCACCATTGTCAACATTTTGGATCTAGATGGAGAACACCATACCAGAGTTTGGAAAACTCATTAGTAATATCATTCAAATATAAATAGTGTTCCATCTGAGTGACCCATCCTATGGGATCTGAGCCATCAGATTTGTTCACCTCAATGTGAGGGGTAAGTAGGTGTCGCTGAAATTAGTTGGAAGGAAAAGATGTGGACTAGGATTATTTAGGATCTTCAGGGTTATAAGGTGTGGAAGAAGAGAAGGGATCTGGGGTAGGATTAAAAAAGGAGTTCAAACTATTCATTGTGTCCTGGAATTGTTGACACATGGAAATCAATTGAGTGATCGATGTGGGAACTGATTCGAGCAGAGAAAGACAGAAGTTTAGGTTAGTAATACTAGAAGTGATGGAAGATATATCAATATGGGTTTTCTCCTTATATTTTTCCAAGGAAGTAAAACATTGTTCCAAATCTTTGATGTGGATGTTGGCCTTGAGGATGGGATAGGGAGGGAAGTGTGACTACATAGAAATTGGTTACTAGTGAATGGTACCACTACAATTAGTGAAAAGAGAGGAAGGAAATGGGATAGGTGCCAAATAGGGGTGTCAGGAAGGGGTTGGATCCAAAAAAAAAACATTTGCTGAAAAATGATAGGTATGACTGCGATCAGGGCGAAGACAAGAATCCAATGGGACAAGTCTCAAATAATGGTGCAAGAAATATCCATACCTTTTTTTTTTACTCCTGCAGATTTATAATCCAGGCTAAATATTACTATAGTGGAGAAATGGCCAAATTATTAACAGCAAGAAATATGTAGGAATTTTTCAACCCGAATGCAAGAGGAAAAGTTGCACGATAGTAGATATGTTATATTCTGTTTCTTCTTTTTTTCTTTCCCAAGGGTTATAGTTTTTTATGGTTTCTATAGACAAAGGTTTTACCTATGCTATATCTCTCATATATATGTGTAGGGTCAAACTATAATACTTGGCCCAATATCTAAGGGAAACAACGAAGGAGGCTAGACCATACCCTTAGCCGCATTACCCGATTACCCAGGTACTAGAGAGTATCTTCCTAAGTGTTATTCTATGTGGAACTATAGTAGTAAGGAAACTGATCAGTTTATCTACAGAGGGCTTCTGAATATCTAGGTTGATCCCTATACAACTATTGTTTTATGTGCTACCACTCGAAGGGGTACCAACAAGGGTCACAAGGGTGGACAATAATGTGCGCTTAAATATCACTTGTAGTTATTGCATGTATTCTCCTCTAACCATAGATTTATGTGCTAAACGACATATATTTGTAGCTTTAATATGCTCAAATATGTTTACCATGAAAAAATAAACCATAATTTTATGCTAAGGAAAGTGTTATGATACCACTTGTAAGGTACCATATCTATTATAATAGCATAAAATATAAATACTACAGAGAATAACAACCAAAAAACACAATATATGAAACCACAACACCAAAATAACACCTTTATTGATACGAAACAATGTTCATTTTCCTCTTTAAGGTGGAAACCTCTTGTAGAGCAGCACTCAATTACAATAATTCTCAAGAAAAAAAATTCTCCTACCATCGACTCCTATTTATTCTAAATCTATCTACAAAATGAAAAATCTAGAGGAAGATCTTATAGAAGCAAACACTTATATTAGGTCTTCTTACATTTGACTTATTCTTCCTTATTACTAGGCATTATTAATATTGGTCTTTATTACATGGAAAATATATTATTCTACCTTTGTGAGGGGTTAGGTCCCTAACACCTTGCCTTGTATTTCCTTATCTTACCCTTCCTTTCCTTTCCACACCATGTCATACCATGCCTTTCCTTGAATTTCCATGCCATGCCATGCATTTACTTTCCTTCACTTACCATGCCATTATGTGCCATGATTTTCCATGCCATTCCATGGAATGCCTTTCCTTTCCATGTCATGCCTTAACATTCATTTCCTTTCCGTGCCATGCCTTGCCTTACCTATGCTTTCCATGCCATGCCTTTCCTTTCCTTGCATTTCCATTCCATGCCATGCCATTCCATGTTATACCCTTTCATGCATTGCCTCGTCATGCCATGCCATGTCATGCCTTGCATTTCCTTGCCTTTCCATTCCATGTCATTCCTTTCCATTCCTTGCCTTTATTTTCCATGCCATGCATTACCTTTCCATGCCTTTTGCTTCCTTGACCTTCCATTCTATTCCTTGCCTTTCCATGCCATGCCATGCATTCATCACATTAATGCTATAGTCATTTGGATATCGCATAGCTCATAACCATGCATATACATTACAAATTTCATATGAGAATCTGTATCTGTATTAATGTTCAATTAAGAAATGTGTGTTTATTTACACAATTCCTTGCATCTATTATACATTCACAACACAATTTCAAACTAGTATCTGTTAGGCGAAATATACGTCGTTATAATAACGTTGTAGTACTTGCCCAACTATTTAATTGTCAACCCGGGGTACGTAAACTGACGAAGAACGTGCACTGTTTGTGCACGAATGAAGTAGAAATAATCTAATCTAATCTATGTTACTGAAATCAAACTAATCTAAGAAAGCATTGAAACACTAACTAGGAAAGCATGAAATTGCATAAGGGAAATACAACATGTGAAGAGTTAACAACAATGACATATGTGAGCTCACACAATAAGACGAT
>SNQJ01S0107765.1:5563-19388 GCA_010110895.2 Picea sitchensis | reverse complement strand
CACAGCATTTTTCTCACATTGAGGCATGCACTACGTGTCCACTGGCACTAATCATGCAACATCCACCCCCCCTAAAAATGAGACCATGCCTCTAGAACCACCTCCTCATCACTTAGTCTTAGAGGTTGGGCGAGTTCATTCATCCTTGGGGGAATCCATGCATGTTTCTTCCCCTGAAACCAAAAGAAACCATGAAATCTCAACTACATTCTTCCCAGAAGACGAAGAATTATTTTAAGCCACTACTTCTTTCATTGATTCTAGTGATAACCTCCATCTAGGTTATCTTATCCACTGCTAGCATGGTCCTAACAATTCAATTAGTGCACCCTCTAATATTATATCCCTTGATAAGGTCATTAATCCCTCTCAAATAAGATCATCTCTCCTCAATGATAGGTATATCAGGGACTCCAGTTCCATGATGATTAATCATGCCCATATAAGAGATATTTCCACATCGTTTAATGTCCCAAACCCCCCATTAGATATTACACAAAATAATGGATATGATACACTATTTCAGATCCTCTTTTGTGGATGTTCAACATAAAAATTCCTACTGTTATACCTTTGTTCCATCATCTTGGGTATTTGGAAACAACCCTTCCCACAATCCTCATATAATAATACAAGGGGAAACACCACTTCCCACCTTGATCCCATAAGACCTAGCTCTTGAAACAACACTAGATCACCATATACCCTTCATGGAAACCATTATAGCACCACATTATGTCTAGTTCTGCCAGACATCATGTGATTACAAACAACACAGCCTAATCAGAATGATCCACTAATATAGTTTCCTTACTTCTTGTGGTGATTCCCCCTTATCCTTGGTCATTTTTATTTACCCCCATAAGGGATACACAACCTCCTTCAAGGAGTGCCTTTTTAGGAAACCATTGTTCCACGACCTCCTTTAGGGAGTGCCTTCTTTGGGAACCCATGGTTCCCTGGCCTCCTTTAGGGAGTGCCTTTCTCAGGAACCCATTGCTCCATGGCCTCCCTTAAAGAGTACCTTGTTCGGGAACCCATGGTTCCCCGACATCCTTCAAGGAGTGCATTTTTTAGGAACCTATTGTTTTTTGGAGTCCCTTAGACAGTGCATTATTCACAAACCCATGGTTCCCCGACATCCTTCAAGGAGTTCATTTTCCAACAACTCATTGTTTCATGGCATCCTTTAAGGAGTTCCTTTTTCAGGAACCCATTGTTCCTTGGACTCCCTTAGGGAGTGACTTGCTCGGGAACCCATGGTTCCTTAGCCTCCTTCAAGGAGTGTCTTTTCAAGAACACATTGTTCCTTAGCATCCCTTAGGGAGAGACTTGTTCAGGAACCCATGGTTCTTTGGTCTCCCTTAGGGAGTGCCTTTTTCGAGGAACTCATCATTCCCTAGCCTTGTTTAAGGATTACATCTTCTAGGATCTCATTGTTCCTTGGCCTCCTTCTGAGATCACCTAAATATTTTATAAAGGGACCACTTTTACCACCGATGTCAAAAGCTTAGGTATGCTTACTCACTATGATTTCTATCAAATAACTATCATATGTTCTTTATCATCAGATATTTTTCACTTCAGGTATTTAATATTTGTGTGTGCAAGTACTTGGTACAACAATATATAACCCATTAATTCTTGGTCATTCTATGGCCCAGCCAGGTATATGTTCAAAACTAGCATGCACTCATGCCCTCTGCAAACAGTTGTGCATCCGAGTTATAACCCTTGACATTTATCCTTAGGATCCCCACACTCGGCTCTGTGGTACCATCAACTCCATTTCATTCAGGTACTATCAACTCGTAGAATTCTCACCTCCATGAGTTGTACCACATATATTTACCCCTTGGCATATTGAAACTCATGTTGTTCTATCCATTAGGCTTGGGAGTCCTGGTAAGGTTACACCCTAGCGTAATAACCTCATACTTATTCTTCATCATCAAGATAAGCACCCAATTATGGACTCCCACATCATGTTTTTGGTTACATTAAATGCACCTCTTCATTATCATTAACCCCCCATCTCACCCAACATCAATTTCTCATCTGCAATTTCATCCACCATTCACCTACCTAGTAAAGAAACCCACCAATGGGATCCCCACCCTTCATTAGTTACATTCCCTACCTACACCCCATGAGACCACACCATAATTCATTGGGGAAACCAGTTCTATACGTGTACTTTCAACCCAATCATTCTTTATTCATTTGGTAATTGTATAAAGCACATTTCAAATTCCAGCAAGTAGCGTATATTTTTTTCATCACAACCAATGGTGTCCTTATCCTTGGCACACATCAACCCATGTCACCCTTGTTTGGGGCATTCCCATTTCATAAGCATATTTTCAAAGATATCTATATCATGGCCCAAATATTGACTATCACCGACACACCTATCCCAAAAATTTGTATTTTGACCTATCATCCACTCCTTTGCAATCTCACCCGTTCAACATAGTTTACCCAGTATCTCGTCATCCCCTTGAAACCAGATCATGTTTTACGGTTGATGCCACCATTCCTTTTTCCCCCAACAAAAGGAATTACTTAAGTCCCATACAATTTGAGCTTCTTCCATGTCACTAGTTCATCCATATTTTCCTCCATATAGTTCATGATACCATTTTGATCAAATTGATGTCAAGAATCCCTTTTCTTCTTGCAGTCGTACCCCCTTCCCTATCGATGTCAACACAAGTTTCCAGGAAGGTGGCAGTATCTTGTCTCTCATTTAACTATCAATGAGAAATCTCGTATGACCCAGAAAAAATCATCATTACTTTCTGATGTTGTTGATCCCCATAGCATTCGACTCCAACAAAGTTTCATATTACGATGGGTCTTACTATGGAACCATTGCAGTTTTCAGTAATCATCGAATACCTATGAATTTACTAGGCCATCAATTCCTCTGAGTTATCGACATATTACAATATTTTCCATTTCTCAATTCAATTCAACTCTATTTCATTCTGGACAGAATTGTCATATGTCATTATTGATGCCCCTGAGGGAAATGTAGACATCTACTTCATCAAATATTTTCAGCTACAATCATATTAATATGGTTTCATTACACAAGCATGGGTCATGCCCACTTTGTTTGTACAAAAAAGATATTTTTTGGAGAATACTTGGTCCACATATTCATCCCCTTTCACTTTGATGGATCTCTCTCACTATTCCTCAATACAAAGTCTCTAACGCTTCTACACAATAACATCGTCACCAAAAGAAACAATGATGTATCTCAGCTACAAGTATGCTTCTAACCTCACACATAAGGGGGCATCTGTTATTTCTAAAAAAAATTTATCACAATACAGGGAATGGTTGAAGACAATACTAGCACAAGACATTAATCAACACACCTCAAACATAACATGTTCAATAAGCAAAACTATACAAATGTTCATTGAATTTCAACGCAAATTTCTCAAGGCTTAATCATGCACATCCATGGGAGCCAACACAACATTGAATGCACACATTGCATAGACTGTCTCCACAATAACCCATGCGGATACGAAAATGGTGCATTAATGCATTTGGTCGGGCCTCAACCACTTCTAGAACAATGTGTACGATGACAAGACCACAAGATCGGCCCTTCAAAGGGATACGATCTAAGAAAAAGCTTGCATTGGTCTTATAAATACATGACCATGGTGTGCATACAAAAGGAAGAATTTTGAGTATATAGTTATGATGTTCAATTTTTCTTAGAGAAACCATCTTTCTCCTAAAACTCTTTGAGCATTCATAACAACTGTTGCACTTCTCTCCTTTCAAGAATTACAACAATAAAGTCTTCACCATTGTTTTTCCATTTTAAGCCATTATTAGAAGAGAGAAAGTTTTGTATTTGGGGAATTCAATAGCCCTCCCCAGGAGGAAGAGGGGACTCATAAGTTCTCATACTTCTCCTATGTGTTATCATTTCGAAGATCGATCTCATTTGGTAGATATTTCTTGTATCTCTTTCATACATCCATCTGAGTTTTTACATGGTTAGTTTTTTTTTTTTTCCTAATTGCTTACTTCTTGTTTTCTCTTTAGTTGAGCCACTAATCTACTAACAAACTGCTATGCTATCTTGCTAGCCTAACTAGGTAGTTAAGCGACCTCTTTTTGCTCACCCAAGTGATAAAAAGAACCCAACAATATGTTATTGTCAAATATGTCAACTTCCAGATCGTCGACCTCCATTCGTGTGCTCGATTCAACTTAAGTCATGTGGCAACGTTTTCCATCAAATAATAGGAAACTAGACATGTATTGACTATCAACAACTCAGTCAATTCCCAGTTGCATGGGTCTTTTCATACAACACGAGTGGGTAATATTAAGATGAAATCCTTTCCCATGATGGATAACATTGGATGAATTAACTTGCCCTTGACCCCCGACTTCAACTACACTCATCCATGGAGATTTAATCAAAGTTATTTCTAATTCGACAGCTCCATCTTCAACCAGACCTTGGAATAAATTGTAGAGAACCTACGATTCTTCTACTACATGCATGATTGTAACAGTGAAGGAATTGAAGGAATGTTTCACACGATAGGTCGCGTACTTCATTCTTTTGTGTGTAGGGTTATGCATGGTCAGTCGAGTACAAAATTTACATTTTCTCAACGTGGAATTTATTATTTATAATATGCATAGATTTGTATGACCATCTGTTCTCCAGGCGGAATCACAAGTGGTAGGAATTTAGTTAACCTCATCACAATTTTATGACCATCGATTAGTCAGTTATGTATATTTAATTTATGAAGTCGGTCGAAGACACTTGTAATTGATCAACCATGGTCGAATGCCTTTATTTTTCCAGTCCCAGTGAAACTGGAGAGAGAGAGACTGCTCAATGTTATTCAATCAAGGTCGTTTCTCTTGCATAGCGAAATTTTAATACATCCATCAAGGCATGGTTTTTGGTCGACGACATCAATTTCTAGAAATTTTGGAAATTGCTTAAGAAATTATGAATTGAACCACATATCGTTCCATTAAAAATATGATAAATGTTATCTTGATACCTGAGATCAGACTTCCTCATATTTCATGGTCATTCGCAGCGCCATCATTCAACGAGCAAAACATTATTATTTTTTAAATCTTTCTGATTGAATGTCCATGTCGAATTATATTTTGAGTTGGTGGTCGAGAATGACCTCCAGATGAACCACCAGTTGTGTAAGTAAGACAACACCGTTCCAAGTCGTGGGCTTTGATAACATTTAAAACATTGGAAAGGCAGTAGCAACCTCCTTTATCAACCATTTATCCACCACTGGATGGTTCGACCTTTCGTTGGATTCTGATGCTCCGGCCATTCACAGATGAATGAATCAATAATCTATTATACATTATTATGCCCAAAGGGGTATACCTATTGACAATGGGCACATTTAATAGGTTTTTAGTGCTTAATCAGTTTTGTATGGACAAGATTAAATATTGATGGAATATTCTTAATCGTCCCAATAAATCAATGGTTGTAATTTCAACCACTAACTTCCCGAGAAGGAGATTAAGCTGGACGTTCCCAACTTTGGATATAGATCGATTGTTGAACTTTTTCCTATTTTTCCAGCAATAGTCAAATGGATGCACATTTATATTTCTATTAGTCAGCCAACATGTATATTCTATAGTCTTCTGATCTTTGTTACTCAAAAAAAATAATTCGTTGAATCGTATGTCAGTTGTTGGATACAATTTCAAGAATATAAAGGAAGGTCAACAAAGGAACCGGTTTGTAGCCTTCAACATTCTTAATTTAGGCTCCACATTATCACTGAATATCACCGTAAGATTATGCTTTATTTGGATTTTCTTTCTGGTGGACTTTTCTTAGCAACATAACATAACTCTTTGATAGCACCCACAATGAGCAGTTTCCATGACCATCAACAATCATTCATGAATAAGAACTTTTAGCGGGCTTTTCATCTTTAATAACATCCTGAAGCATTTACGCACAATCATTTGGGCTTGCGGGTTTTCTTGATTTCCAGTAGCAATCACGAGCAATCAATGTTCTTCAAAACATTTCTCAAGAAAATTTCCACTTAATTTCTTCAATCGAGCATCGATCTACGACTTGTTTATTTTCTTCTTTATTGTGCAGGATTGTGTTCTGTCCAACAACCATCCACAGTCTGTGTTCAAATCACGCTGCAACCGAACCAAAGTGTTGTAGTATACAGAATAAAAGAGATGCATTCAAGAGAGAGATTACATTGTCAAACACATCAAGAACACATACAACCCAACAAGGAAGAAATAATTTAGGAAAGGATATCCATCCGCCATCTTCTATTCCGGAGCCAGGACTATTGGACCGGAGGTGGGTGATGGACATGTGGAGAGCCACCTTACCAGCAAGACTGTAAGGTTGAAAGAGCGTCAAGCACCAGTCCTCTCTGCTCGAGGCATCTGGTGCCATCGCCAAACGAACTTTTAGTATTTCTTAGACCCCGGTGCTATGAAGAGCTCTAATTCTAATACAACGTTGAAGGAATTTGGGTAAGGACAAAGAAGTGTGATTGCAAGAAGAAAACAGGGAGTATCCCCAAGGTTCATTTCTTCCCTACACCTACAAGAGAGTAGTGCAAGGATGCAAGTTATATGCATACTTAGAGCCAAACATCAAGGGCATGGTGGAAGGTTTAGAAGACCTTCCGTTAGTACGAGCGTTTTGCGGATGTGATTCCAGGAAGAATTATCAGGGGTTCCGCCAGAAGACAAGATGGAATTTACCATTGACCTAAAACCTGGAACCGAACCAACGACAAGAAAGTCTTATCAGATGTCAACCCTTGAGCTACAAGAGTTGAAAGTGCAACTCAAGTAGTCACTGGACCTAGGACTTATACGTCCAAGTGTATTGCCTTGGAGTGCTTCTGTTAATTTCAAATGGAAGAAGGATGGGTCGTGGAGACTCTTCTTGACTACCATCGAGTATTCCTTGACAACATTTGATATTTCTCTGATGACGGAAGATCAAGACTAACTTTTACGCTTGACACTACAGTGTTGCGATTGAAAAAATTTTGGGAAGTGGTCGTAAAGCTATCGAGGATTCATTGCTTAGGGCATGTGATCTCCGTCGAAGGCATCATTGTGGATCTAGCGAAGGAAGAGGCTATTGTTGACTGACCTGCACCGACGAATGTCCTTGAAGTGTGTAGCTTCATGGATTTAGATGGATATTATTGATGGTTCGTCGAGGTTCTTCAAAGATAGAAAATCTCATTACGTAATTGCAGAAGGAGAACAAGAATTTTTTGTGGACCGAGAAATGCACAGAAGAATTTCGAAGGCTCAAGGAGGAGTTGATGACAACGCCCATACTAAAATTCCCTAGCGTGGATGAGGGTTTCTTGGTATGCACTGACGCATCCAAGGAAGGCTTAGAGGGAGTATGAGGTAAGACGGTCGAGTGATCGATTACATCTCAAGGAATTCAAGGAAGTATGAGGATAACTACGTGATGCATGATTTGGAGGTGTTAGCGATCGTGTATGCCCTGAGAGTGTGGAGACACTACCTGATTGGACAAAAATTCGAACTAAAAATGAACCACTGCGGTTTACAACACCTTTTTACACAAAATGACTTGAAGGTGTGACAAAGGCGTTGGTCAGAACTGCTTATCAATTATGATTTTGAAGTTTCCTACTTAAAAGGAACAATGAACAAAGTGGCAAACACGTTGAGTCGAAGACCATGCATATTTTCAATGATACCTCTTCAAAAAAATCTACGTGAAAAAATTTCTAACTACAATGCGAAGCTGATTGGTATAAAGAGGGTAAGGAATTTTTCGGAAAAGACACCATGTTGGTACCAAAATTGAGGAATATAATATGGACAACGATGGATCTTGGAGATATAATAACTGGATTTACTTACATCCCAATGACGAATTGAGAAGTTTTGATCTTATGCGAAGCTCATAGAGTAGTGTACATGGCTCATCAAGGAGTCATGAAGATGAGGACCAACCTTAAGCCCTTATTCTTCTGGAAGGGGCAAAGGCAGACATCGTCAACTGTGTGGTGATATTTCTAGAAGGTCGGCAAGTGAAGGCTAAACATAGATATCCAACAGGATTTCTACGACCACACACTTTCCCGAAATTGACATGGGAGGTCATTTCAACGGAATTCACTATTGAATTGTCGTTGATGGCAAGGAGGAACGACCCAATTGTCGTGATAGTTGACACTCTGATCAAGAGTTCACATTTTGTCCTTGGGTGTGTGACATATCAGGGGCTAGGTATAGCTTGAGTTTATATCAGCAAGATTTTTTAGACTTCCAGACATACCAAAGGAATCGTATCAGATAAGAGATTCAATGTTTGCAAGATGATTTTGGACGAGTTTCCCAAGAAGCCTTGGGAACACCACTGAACTTTAGTACAACATGTCCTTGAGATAGATAGGTTGACCGAAGAAACAAACCAAATTGGGAGGCGAGCAATATCCAGCCTGCTGCAGAGTCTTAAAGACTCTGTCAGCAGGCTATCCATCCATGTTACCATGGAGCATGAGCATCCAGCCGCCACCCTCGAAGTTCGTGTTTAGTTCGACGACCTCCTCCCTCCGGCACCACGAGGGTCGAGAGGGTTGGTTTCCGTTTCCGTTGTCTCCGTTGTCTTCCACCTTCTTCCTTGTACTCGACATAAACCATCACCTCAGCTGCATCATACAACCATGCAACCATTTCATAGTGTTCGCCATACCATGAATGGATGCCTTGGGTGTGTGACATATCAGGGGCTAGGTATAGCTTGAGTTTATATCAGCTAGCAAGATTTTGAGACTGCTAGATGTACCAAAGGAATCGTATCAGATAAGAGATTCAATGTTTGCAAGATGATTTTGAATGAGTTTCCAAGATGCCTTGGGAACACCACTGAACTTTAGTAGAACATGTCCTTGAGATAGATAGGGTGACCGTTGAAACAAAACCAAATTGAGGGCGAAGACATCCGTACTCGGCCTTGTATTTTCAAAGACTCATTAGGCTATCCATCCATGTTTCATGGGAGCGATAATCCACCGCACACCGTTCTTCCGTGTTTAGTTCGGGACGAATTCTCCTCCTCCGGGCACCACGAGGGTCGAGAGGGGTTGGCTCAGTTTTTCCGTTGTCTACGTTGTCTCCACCTTCTTCCTTGTACTCGACATAAACCATCACCTCAGCTGCATCATACAACCATGCAACCATTTCATAGTGCTCGACATACCATGAATGGATGCATTTTCAAATCCCATGCCAATACCATCATTTGCTCCACATGGCAATGTGCATCCATTTCTCCCATTAATATGGTAAATTTGAAATTTTAAACGCTCCTTGGATTGGAAATTTGAAATTTGAATTCATAACCACGCCCAGCATGGCCAGTGAATGGCTATTAGCATAACTGCTACAACGTAAGAACGCCATTATTCTTTAAGTCGAAGTCCGATTGAGGATTTTCTATTTCATGTGCTTTTCTTTCTATTCGATATATTGAAATGGTGCCGCAGAACCGGTAACAAAATAGCTTAATTATAATAATAGTTGCACTCACACTGGTGTCATAAGTCATGGCCTCGTTCTCGTATATGATCAATGCACTGCTTCGACACGTCTGTTGGTTGCTTATACCACAACCAAAACCATTTTGATTTTTTTCCTCGCATAATCTAATGATGACGATGAATGTGCCTTACGGGACCGTTGGGCACACTCACGGTAAGACTAAGTCTGGGGTTCTTATGGTGACCTTACCTACATCTTTCTACTCTGCAATTGCTTCAACGCCTTCATTCTGACTAGTCCGGGTTTTCTATAACCACGGATCCCATGCATATCCCACAACCCACCACCATGAACGTGACCGCAAGAAAGACCGACTCTCTCATCTACATCACGTTCAAATCCAATCTCCCCAAGGCCATGTTTTTGAGAAACTAAAACCAGGTCATGTCAGGGCTATGGCTCTTCTCATCGAACAAAGGAATCGAAATATTGTTGGACTCGCCATTAATATAGTTGCAAGCTAAGCTTCCATGCTGAGTCCCACTGCAGGTTAACCCCTTCACTTACCCGCGCAGACCTCACGTCTCACCAAGGGCGTACTCGCTACCGCCGAGCTTATCCATCTTGCTGGTTATGAGAGGCAAAACGCGCAGACCTCACGTCTCACCAAGGGCGTGCTCGCTACCGCTGAGCTTATCCATCTTGCAAGTTATGAGAGGCAAAACGCATGTCGACCGAAAGGTATGGCTTCTGCCTATGTGGATGTGGGTGATCGGAAGATTGTGAGCATTTAAATCTTTAAAAATTTTAAATATAGGAAAGTGATACCGCCTGGATTTAAATTTTAAAAATTTAAATTGAGAAAAATTGGATACCGTGCCATTAGCGCCTCCGCGGACCGCATTCATTCTTCATTTCTGAAATTTTCAAAATTTCCCAAACTATCTCTGTCGGATTCCCTCTTCTATGGTTGGAGAAGGGAGCAGGTTTACCTGCTTGGACGCAGATCTTCTAATTCGGACAGTGGTCGATTTCTTGGGTTCTGTGGAGATCAAGATGACCAAAGACGGCCGCAGCCGAGGGCTTTCCGGCAAACAAGAAATACTCATCGGGCAGCTTTTTCTGGTAAGTAACGTTGTTGCTGTTGCTTAAGAGGACAATTCGACCGGGATCAATGTGAACCACCTGGGAAACATTAATCTACCATCAACAAAAGATCTTGTTGCCGCCATAGTCAGTGATGCCAGGAAATCACAGAGATCGCTCTAGCAGCTTTATAGTTTAGTTTAGACGAGTATTATGCGCCTCGTAGCCTGGATGTTCCATCCATTGATCTGTTTAAGACGGAGGGCCAAATGTCTATAAGCCAAGCAGTGGGAAAATAAAAATTGCAAGTAGACGTTAACCGTATACGATATATTATAAGTCAGAATTCATTAGGTGGACCGAACAAACATTTGCTTCAAACTCAAAAATATAAGAAGCTGAACTCGTCCAGTCAGGCCAGAATTTTAGTGTTCTCGGTTGTTGTCGTCCTTCATCAACCATTTATGCCTGTCGAACTCGAGCAGGCTGGAAGTGGGAAGCGCCATGTTTATTCATGCCTCCAAGTCCGTCAAGAAAGGAGAAGATATCACTCTTTCCTATTTTGATACACTTGTCCCATTGTTGTAGGGCCAAGCCATGTGCAAAGGATGGAGTTTCAAGTTCAATTGCAGGAGATGGGTTTTGGAGCTCTCTCTGAAGGCAACCCTAGAGACTATAACCGCACGCTTCGAACAATTGCATGACAAAGCATTGCAGGAAACTGTAATACCCCAAGGACGAGCCCCAGTGATATCTATGTATTGTAAGCATGTTTTGTACGCTGGTGAGCCGAGCAATTGTAAGCTGGTAAGCTTATGTGCAAGTAGGCCGGAGAGCCTAGGTGTTAAAGGCCAGCCTGTTTTGTACATGTAATTATGCACTTTGTTAATATAAAAATATCGTTGCGTGTGATGGCTGACTAAGCTTCCACAAGGTTGGGTAAGGGAGGATGTTAAGTGTGTGGGCCTAGGGGCTAAGCTAGGGGGGCTTGTCTCTAAAGGGGATGATAATTTATTATTATTTCCTAAAAGGCTAAGGTGGTCAATTGACCAAGTATTAACCCAAGTTCCTGGGAAAGGAACGTATGCAAAATGGAGTGCATACAGCTCCAGGAAGACAGGTGTTGACCTGGGTTCATGCAGTTAAAATGGATGAGTCAATTCGTGTTGGGGGTTCGTCCTCCATTCTTCAATCCACTGTCTACCCTGTTTTGGCGGGGCAATTGATCTCTAAATACCCTCATGTACCTCTGGAATCAGTAACCCGTGAGGCAAACCGCGCTGGGGTTGGCACGCCCATTCTTCCATACTTGACCTGAGTTCACTCGAATCCTTCTTGAGAAACCATTTTGTCTTTGTGTTGGACCTCTGCATAAGCCAAGCACCTATGAAAATTAGACCTGTGAAGTCGACCTGCGTCTTCTGTGAAGCCTGAACATTCCATAATTGTCTATGTCATGTATGTTATAATTGTGGGTTGTTGTGGCCATGCAGTTCCTTGGCTGAGTGTGGCTTGGTTTCGTAATTTGTTCCTTGCTGAGTCTTGTTGTTTTCCTCCTTGTGCGGGAACGGAGTTGAAGAAGAAGGTTGTCAGGCATGTGTGCAACACTCTCTCCAGGTGAGGGAGGTGGTTGTGGTTGAAGAAGTAGGTTGTCAGGCCTGTGGGAAACTCTCTCCAGGTGAGAGAGTGTGTTGTGGAAGTGAGTTCTCCTAGAAGGAGTCCCGTAGCTGCTACAGATCTCTGAGAATTCCGGTACGGCCTGTTGTTGAAGCCCAAGGCAAGGGAGGTGAAGCAGTCGATGGATTGTCCTAGGTGACAGTGAAGGTGTATACTCATGGGGTGGGACATGCATGCGGGGAATGAGAGTCTGTGAGAAGTGGACATAAGTGGCTCCTAAGAGAGAATCCTTCTTCATAAATTGTGTGTCATCTTGTTGACCTTGCCTAGCCTAGGATTCCCTTGCCCGGTGGAGCTTAGTCACAGCTCAGGGGTGACCTACTATTGAGAGTGATGAGCAGGGCGGTCTAAGGCTGGGAGGTTAGTGGAAGGTCTGCACGTAGTTGGTGGATTTACTCCAGCTAAAAGATAAGTGTCATTTACATGCTTAATTTTATGTTATGTATGCCTGTGATGCTAGAATGTTATCATGTATTCTGTTGCGTATATGAATTACTGTCTATTACATTTTAATCTGTATGGTAGAAGTAACTCTGTGTTATGTGTTTTATTTCGATTAAAATGCATGTTGTATATTTATATGTGAATGTTCCGGAGTGGTAGCATTACCCGGTCTCTATGGAGGGTCGAGGATGCTACAGTTTGGTATCGCAGCTAAGTGAGAGTTGAGTAATGACATTGACCATGCCGGTTGATGGCTGGGGATGTTACAAAACCAATGTTGCAAGGTCTCAAGAGTGTGTTGATGCGGATCTTCCACCATGCATAGAATTTGCAAAGCTTTTTGTAGAGGCAAAGTAGATTATCAAGAGTTCCGTGTTGTTGAAAGCGGAAGAAGAGAGAAATTGGATTCGAGAGTCATTTGTGTCTACATATCTTGCAAGAAAACAGTCGAACGACTTCTTCCCAACAACGTTGATGGATCACGTTCCTTCCTGAGAAGAATTTATGAAGGCCATTCAAAAATACTGTGTCCAGGGACATTCGAACCTCGGTCATGGTGGCCAAGCAGTTAAAAAAGAAGCCAATTGTTGGATGGGGATGAAAGGAAAGCATTATTACATGATATGCATTAGAGCAGAAGAGGGAGGCATGCATCAGATTCTTTGGTAGGAAAAGTGAAGATGTTCTCAAGGCCCTCGTCTTACAACATTCAAACTGTCATTTCTTAGGTGTACTGGAATGAGTTCTTGTGGAGGTTCTAAATGTTTCTATTCATTTTGAACACTCTCAGATTCTTCTTCAATGCTATAATGCATACAAAAATATTCTCCAGTGGCGACTTGTGTGAAATGCCTGAGACCTTTGCTATGGATTGCAATTAAGGCCTTTTTGTCAAAATTATTGGATGTCGCAGTCACAGAAGTTCCAGAACCCAGTCCAAGAATGCCAACAAGCTTTTGGAAATATGGAAGAGGGTTTGCCTCATGAGCTTGTTTTGGTGATTTTCTCCCCATGACATCGTATGAAACCCTACGAACACCTACTTGTGAAT